>CAEGAF010104768.1:0-60777 GCA_903067075.1 Micropoecilia bifurca
TGTGTGTGTGTGTGTGTGTGTGTGTGTGTGTGTGTGTGTGTGTGTGTGTGTGTGTGTGTGTGTGTGTGGTGATGATGATGAGGCTCAGTGCAGAGAGCTGCAGAGAGCTGCAGCGAGTTAATGAAGAGCAGTTTGGTGAATTACTGTCTGGTGACTCAGAGGTCAATCCAGCTGGGCACAAACATAAAGATAAGTGAAATCGGACCTAATTTAAAGTTTATTTTTATGGCTTTGGTCACATACTAATCAAAATAGCAATAAAGAGGATTTGCTAAATGCTGCAAAGTGTGGAAACTACACAGCAAGTGCTAGACTTATTGTGTAAAAAGTTGCTAAATATTTAATCATATTGCTATCCTCTGTGGTCACAATAGAACAAACTTATAGAAATAAAGTCATTATTATTTTAACCAGTCTCTTTTTCTTAAGGCTCATTTTCTGATTTTTGGCAACAAAGCCAATTACGTTTAGGAGCTGATTTCAGATTTGAACAAATAAAAGGGACCGCATTAATAATAATTAGTGTTGTGAATCGATTTAAAAAAAATAAATCAGATTAATCACCATGCTTGACTTCGAAATGTTTTAAGAAAATCTTTCACCTTTTCAAACCAAATATCTCAGTTTTCTAAGTTTTTACATTCAGGATGGTTTAAAATAAAACACTTTGTTTCAAATTGTAATTTAGAAATGTTAACTATAAATTGGTTGTGCTGGAAGAATAATTCATTATTGCATTTCGTACAAGAATTGGGTAACCCTCTGCAGGAGAGGGGCTTTTAGGTCAAAATAGGTCATGTGATTAATCTGCATTATGCAATATTAACGTGTTAAAACTTTGATTAACAAAAGTTACCACGTTAGCGTTAACAGCCTTATCAATATTCTGCTTTTGTCATGTATGTAATTGAACTTTTTCAGAAACTTTTACTGTAATCTGGTTTTCTTGCAGTGTGAATTTCAAAGAGCCGGAGGCAGTGCGCGCGCTCACCTGCACTCTGTTGAAGGAAGACTTTGGTTTGACCATTGAGATCCCTCTGGAGCGCCTCATCCCCACCGTCCCCCTGCGCCTCAACTACATCCACTGGGTGGAGGACCTCATCGACGGCCAGAAGCAGCCTCGCCGCGGCATCGACATCGGTACGCCCTGCACCAAGTTTCTTACTGACTGCACAGACGCCATTATGCATGGGAGCTGATAAGCTGTTTACTTCAAATTTCTGCACAAAAAAAATGAAATTACAGTTTCCACAGTTTGCGCAATAGAAGAAACAAAGGTGAAATAAATATTTATGTATAGTTGAATTGTCCAGATGAATTTAATATATTTTAGTTTCATGTCATACAGCTGGTAAGTGTCAAGGTTTCTGCACTGGGAGCCAAACATAAACTGAAGTTTTATCCTGTTTTTGTGGGACTGCACCTTAACCCCTCCAGCGATCTTAAAAGATGGGGTCATTTGAGCTACACGAGTATTTTACACAGTCCACTGGGACGGACCTCACGTTTGGTTTTACGAGTTTATTTTTTTGTAGTTTTGGGAATTGACGGTCTGATGGGACAAAATCTCTGCTTCCCCGCTGTCTGACTGTGACTTCTGCTGCTCTCGTCCGGAGCGTCGCTCTAAGAATATGGGAGGGTTAACCGAATCAGATTTGGTTTTCTCTGTGTCCTTAAACTATAATGTGCTCCAGCATGTTGTAAAAACATTAACACCCCTTCAACTTACTCAACTTTCAGTGGAGAGCCATTTTTAGGTCTAGTTCCAGATTTTTAATTGGGTTTAGGTGTGGAGTTTGGCTATGCCGTTATAAGATTCGACTGTACTGTGGTCTAACCCATTCTACTAGTCTGCTGGCTGGATGTTTAAGGTCATTGGTTGCTTTAACAAATCTTCTTTTTTTCCCTCTTCTAAGCCATTCATGCTCCCATTTCTGTTTTTCTTCACGTTTCTATTAGAGAAGATTACAAAGTGTCATTTAGAGCCTCCTGCACATGACCTGAGTCATTCCCAGTTCTCCCAGTGCTAACTCAAATCCCTGTCCAGATGCCTCAGCTCATGTCCAATCTGTCAGTCTGAGAGACAAAAACAACTCTGAGCTGTCCCTGCAGAGGCGTGGGTGTGTCCTCTGCGAGGCTCCGGGTCACTGATTGGTGACCCTGTAGCTGTTAGTAAGCAGAATGAAGCCGTTGTCTCTGTGATGGATCACCACTGGTTGTCCCTTTAGCAAAGGATGCCGTCTCTCTTTGAGTGTGACCTGAATAATGCATCTTGTTACATCAAAATAATGCGATTATCACCGCTGGAACTGACATTCATTGGCTCCAGATGTTTAGAGTGTTTAGTAGCGCATCACATCCCATCTTTTGTTAACTTTAAAACAACAGCGCACATTTCCATGTCATTTCCTAACGGCCACAATCAATCTTCATAGTGATGCATGCATCATTTTCAGGCTGCCAGACACGTGCTCCCTGTTTCCTCAGGCACCGGAGCGTCCTGCATTTATCCCTTGCTGGGAGCCACAATGAACGGCTGGTTCTTCCTCGCCACAGAGGTGGACGACATCTGCTTCGACTACGCAAAGAAGAACGTGGAGCAGAACAAACTGTCAGACCTGGTGAAAGGTGAATGCAGACTCAGACACAGTGTGGGTTGTGTGATGCTGTGGGGCTTTGACGCATCGTGAGGGGCGGCAAAATAAAACGGTGCCACGTCAGGTTTGGTTTTGCTGCTTTACTTGTTTAGAGCAGCTCTTAAATCGTTTCGTAATTCATTTTTTTCTCTTTGACAGTTGTAAAAGTCCCCCAGAAGACTTTACTGATGGACGCCTTAAAAGAAGAGACAGAAATTATTTATGACTTCTGCATGTGTAACCCACCTTTTTTCGCCAACCAGCTAGAAGCAAAGGTAGGTGCATCTAAGTAGGTTATAATGTAATGTAAGATTTTTATTCATGTTAGTTATTATTCTTTCCATGTTCAATATGGAGTAGAAAGAAGAAAAGCATCTCCATCTGATATTGTTGGTCCACTGTGTTTTATTATGTCCAGAGCAGCAGTTCACTAGGAAATTTAGCTAACTTTATGCTTTTTTTGGCAAACATTCACTCATTTTGAATTTGAAAAGCTGAGGGATGTTTGAAAAAAAAAAAACAAAACACTTGTTTGGATCATTCCTCAAGTTAATCGGAAACAACTCCACTCTGCACCACATCGAGGCAGTAATTCATACAAACACTGAAACAAATCAATGTGTTTATGAGCTGCAGGAGGTGTGGCTGAGTATGAAAAGCTCACCACAATGTTTTTGGTGTCTTTGTGTTTTTAGTTCTGGCTCAGCCTCCCTGACTCGGTCAATTTGGCTCCTGTATGAAATGCTGTTTGTTTACGTGATGCTAATAAGCTCTTAATAGGATTTCCTCCTAATCTCTGTCTGTCTTGTTGCTCTCCCTGCAGGGGGTGAACTCCAGAAACTCACGAAGACCTCCTCCCAGTTCGGTGAACACGGGCGGGGTGACTGAGATCATGGCGGAGGGCGGTGAGCTGGAGTTCGTCAAGAGGATCATTCATGACAGCCTGCAGCTGAAGAAGAGACTGCGGTGAGGACAAAAAGTCCTTTTTTTTTTTTTTTTTTTGCATAAATGGATGCTTGCTGCAGAAATTTCAGAGCTACACATGGTAGCGACGTGATGGATGGTGAAGTGTGCTGCAGTTTGAATGGCTTTGAAGAGGCTCAGATTGGCTGAAGAGAGAGTTAGACACTCATGAAGCTCATTTTCATTTTGGGACATATCAAGATCACAAATGTGCCCGAATGTATTGATAAAACCCATTTAAAAATCTGTCAAAATATTCAATATGTACTTCTTAAAATTAAATAGCATTGAACATCTTTTAACACTGAATTGTCTCTCCAGGATTTAGTGATCGTTTTTCTGATTTTTACAAACAAAATCACAGATTTTGTGGTGCTAACTTAGAAATATTTGCAATGAATTTAGCAATATTTACACGGATGTATGGCAGTAAATGTGACTTTTTGATACACGTCACACCGATCACAGACTATAACTTGACATCAAGTAAGGCTGAGGCAGCAGTGCAGTAAGAAGTGTAAAATTTACAATAAACCCACAATTATGCACTAGCAGGAAAAACGTAAGCATGTCTTGATTTTTTTTTTGCATGAATTTCCACAATTGTTGAATCACAAAACACTGGAGAGCCTGGTTGATGTCATTTGGCATTTGATGTCACCTAAGCAGCTAAGGCGGCCCAGATCTGGCCCCTGAGCCTCGAGTTTGACACGTGAAACGGGCAGATGGATCATTGATGTAGTTGTCACCCTCAGTTACTGTAATGATTTAGGAACACACACACACTCCCCTTGCTGTATCTGGGAGCCACAGAGGAGCCACTGTGTTTGGGTGGCGGCCGTCACGTCCCCCTCCCCCGTTACCAGGCCCTGTCACCCACGCAGCCGAGCGAGACCCCAGCAGAGTGGAGCTATTAGACCTGATTAGACAGGCCACACCTGCTCTGGCTCCTATACATGGTACTTTGTGTGTGTGTGTGTGTGTGTGTGTGTGTGTGTGTGTGTGTGTGTGTGTGTGTGTGTGTGTGTGTGTGTGTGTGTGTTCGTTCATGATGCTTCAGTGGAGTGGGACTGATGTTAACACCTGCCTGCTCTTATGCGGCTCCGTGATGCAAAATCATGAATACAGGAGAGGCAGTCGGAGCGAATCCAGATTTGTTTAGCAGCTCTGAGGTTCTAGACAAACCAAGCAGAGCCGGCTGTCACTCTCAACTGCATGCTGGGATACCACAGCTACCAGGTGTCCATGGAAACGGTGCCAGCCTTTAGAAATGGGTCCAGTGAGACACCCTGCCACCCCAGCCTGCTCCTGCTTCCCCACTAAAGGGTAATTATTGTCAGACAGAAGCTCCACACTGCAGCTCGAGCTGAAGTGATGCTCCTGATTCATCTCTCTATTGATATGAAAATGATTTCTGAGTTTCTGCCTTCTCTTTTCAAGGGGCGGGAAAACCGAAAGTGTAAACTGGTGCAGCTGCTCTCTTTCGTGACTGAAGGAGCTGCTGGTGGAGGAAGTCTTTCAGGGGATTTCCTTCCCCGCTGTGATTAGAAGTGGGAACATCTGTTAATATTACAGCTGATCAATATTTCATTACGTCAGCTAAAGGTTTGACATGAGGCTCTCCCTGCATCATCACTTTCCCAGCATGCATAGACCTCCCCAACGTACATGTTTGTGTCATCTGTCCACACACAAACGGTTGCTCCAGACTTTCTGCAGATAACAGGAAGGCCAGAGAAAATGTTTTTAGTCTTAAACAAAGACTGGTGTTTTTGTAGTGGCAAGCTGCTAATCTTTGACATTTGATCCCAAATCCAGTTTAAAATGTCAACTTTAGAATTATTCCCGCAAAATGTAATATTTCAGGATAACTTTTCTTCACATGGACTAAGAAAATACAAACGGTCCCAAACACTAAGCCTCCAGGTCTCTGCTAGAAAGTTGAGGATGAAGGATCAGTTTATCAGTGAGTCCAAGCATAACGTCCAATTCAAATGTATCTTTTGAATTCTCATCAGGAGATACATTTTGCGATTGCAGTGCTGTAACCAGAGTCCAGAACTCAACCTGACTGAAAATCTGTGGGGTCAGGTAAATATCGACAAGTCAAGATGTGAGAAATTGACCCAAACGTCAGTAAAGCATTAGTCCAACGGTGTGAACACATCATTATTGCATCGTTATGCGTTGGATATATAAGCCACTTTATTAGTGGGGGGAGAAAAGCTCTGAAATGATTAATGATGAAAAACTGGATTTTAGCAAGTGTGTGCTCATGAGATCCTGTATAGATGGGCTCCAACATCTGCAGCGGAGCTCTAATGCTGCTCCATCCATCACAGAAGATGAGATTTAAACTCTGCTTCAGCCCAGAGGACGCAGCTTCGCCAGCCAAGTTTCCAGACCGGCGCTCCCTAATGTCTTCATCTTTCCTCCGCCTGCCCCTGTTGGACTCTGCTGCACATTGATCAACACCAGACTCACGTCTTTATTGCGCAGCAACGATTATTGATCAGGCCTCCGCCTCGGGAACACTTCAAAACCGTTTTTTTGCGCGCTGCAGGACCACGAGCGCCCGGATGTTTTCCTGCTTCTCATGTTTTCATTTTGCCTTTGTGTTGCTCCCTGAAGCCTACGCCTGGTTGTTTTGATCTCTGCTTTGTAGTTCAGGTCTGGACAGTGGGCTGCTGATACATACACTCATACGGGGTGCAGACAGACAGCTTGTTGATGTTGATTTTTCTTCCTGCAGGTGGTACAGTTGCATGTTGGGGAAGAAATGCAGCCTGGCACCTTTGAAAGAGGAGCTGAGGAAGCAAGGGGTGAGTATCCGCTGAGGAGCAGCACCAAACTCTGGCCTCTGATCTCAGTTTGCTCATGCAGAAGCAGCAGGTTCAGATCCCAGTTAAATCTCAGTGGATGTTAGGTTGATCAGCCATTTCTAACAAGCCGCTAAAGGATAAATGAGCCCACATGAAAGAAAAAGGAAGACACCCAGCCTCCTCCGAATCCTCCTCCAGAGGTCTGGGTCCGAGTGATTGCAGGGCTGGCGAACATCCATGGAGGAGGCCAATGCTTCGCCTTAAAGCATCTTTCAGTATAAACCTCTCTGGTTAATATACCAAAACTTTTATCACCAATTACCCAATTTAAACCTTGTTGTGTGTTTTTGCTTTGAAATGAGAAAACTAGTCATACCGCCCGTGTAAGAATATAAAAATTGTTGTATCAGCTCACTCACCTTTCCCATGATTACTTGCACTAATAAATACTACTTTGAAACAAATAGAGATTTGTTTAAATCTGTGTATTTGGATTTTTTTGAACAGTAGTTCAAAAATACTGGATGACGACCATTTATCGTTTATCTATAGAGAATGTAGTTGGTTAAGAAAAGGCTGGGAGGTTAAAAATCTCTGTTAGCAAAATATGGTTTCTTGCCGTCGCCATGTCTCCATAGCAACTATTAAACACTAACCTTATAGGAAAACAACACTTCAGGGTTTATCTGTCTGACTCAGTGTGTGTAATATTGTAATCGTGAATCCTGATTCTTTCACGCATCATTTGTGTTTCATGACTCAAACAGATAGAAAACAAAGCAGAACCTAGTGACTGTGTTCGCCTTACGCTTTGATCTCATGATGGTGGAAAAGAGAGAGAAGGTTGAGCATAATGCTGGTTATCTTCTTGATGCGTAGAGCTACAGGCAGGTCATTTCCTTCAGCAGTTTATTGCGTTGGCCGTCTCTGACTCTTTCTGTTTGGTGCTCAGGTGCCCAAAGTGACCCACACAGAGTTCTACCAGGGAAGGACCATGCGCTGGGCGCTGGCCTGGAGTTTCTATGACGATGTGACGGTCCCGGTAAGTTCCCGTTTCTATCCGGTTTATTTTTACCACGCTATCGTCTCCAAGATTGAAGTTTTATTTTAATTTGTAGGAGTAAAACTCACAAAAAAATGTAGTTGACACGTTTTTACCATTTTCTTTTGCCACATCAAAATCTGACCAACCTTGTTTGTTTTTTTTATCTTCTGAGTCGATCAAACAGGGATATTTCCGTGCTTTTTGGGCCTCAAGATACCTTTATGTCTGAGATTTCAACCCAAGGTTCTTGAACTGGGTTTGATCCAGAAACCAAACCAGGCATTTTGTGAAACAAAGATATAACAGAATACAAACTGAGATTTTACTTATTATTATTATTATTATTATTATTTATGAAATGCAGTCTAGTTTTCATGGACTGTAACTGATTTGTCCAGATGGCATAAAGTGTGAAACGGTGGGAAAAAACAGATAATTCCTAATTAGGAGAATATTTTGTGCTCATATGTTTATAATTTCCTAAAAACTGATGGAATAATTTAGAAATGAGAGTCTGGATGTTTTTTAATGGTAAATCTATAAGAACCCTGACACTAGTTGGCAGACAATACATGGACTACTTGACAGGGATCATTTCCTCCTTTTTAATTACGTTTTTGCTGATAAATTGTACTGTATTTTTTTTTATTTCTGATCATCAAAATAAATGAATAGAGTTTTAGTGACATCTTTATATTAGACTGATTTAGTTTGTATTTTTCTTGGATTCAACAAAAAATAACAATCTGGACCTCATTTAACGAAGAGCCTAATTGCTTATTTGCCATTATCTGCTATTGGTCGCCACACGATGACTTCACCTTTATAATTCAGGATCCCCTGATTGATTTATGGAGGAGTTTCAAACGACTTTGCAAAAATGTGTTCCTCTGACCGTGAGATGAGCAGCAGCCGACATCACACTGAAATCTTCTACTGATCCTTCAGAAATCCAAGAGATCCACCGATTAAGACAAGGTTAAAAGATGGCAGGAATCTCTGCCTCATTTGGGAGGAAATCAGAATAGATGAACTACTGTTTTTGTTTAATGGTGTACATAAAGAACAGGACAGTGGAGGAAGCATGTGATGGTTACTTCAAAGGATCCCACGCAGCTCTCTGAGCCTGTAGCAGAATAAATAAGAGGAGAGCTCTGGGTCAAGCCTGTCAGCTTCATCACAAGAAAACTTTTAATCCTGCCCTTAAAAGCGGAGAGCTGCCTCCTGAGCCCAAACTATAGACTGAACTGGTTTTACAACAAAGCTGCCTGGTGACTTAAAGCCCTGACTCCCATTTTGTGCTTTCAAACTCTTTTCTCTACAAGTAATGCTGCAATCTGAGAATTATTATTTTAAATTGATAAATCATGCACACCTTTGTGCAAGTAATCCTAGACTTTGTACATGCGTAGACACATGTTTCTGAATCACCCTGCAGTGGGATGTTTACGTTCAGGGGGAAAACGATGGATCAGTTGACAGACAAAATGACATCCAGGATTCATGCTGTTGCAACCAAACTGGGTTGAAGGAATAGTTGGGAGGGGTGAGCCAGATTCAAAGTTGTAGTTATATATTTATATAACTACAACATCCATATATTATATCCATATTTCAGCTAGTTGTTGTGTGACCAGCTGCTAATTGCCATCAAGTTTCTTGCCTGTAGCTGTGTAATCCATCGGCCATCAGGGTGAGTTAATAAAATTAGGCCTATAAATTACCGACTCTGATCAGGACCTGTTCTCTGATTCCTCCGTTCTTACTGATGCTCCATCCTCAGCTCGCTCTCTCTCCCTCTCTCTCTCTTCAATCTGGATCCTGTCCTCCTTGCCAAGCCCTGATCCATTATGTGCACTTAACTCCTGTCCTCTGGGGAGATGTTTATGGGATTTCTTGCATGCAGTAGCCAGGCAACAGTTGCCAGGGCAGGGCTCTGCGCACACTGACTTGTCTGTACCGGGAGAAAGTTGGAAATGATTGTGACAGAAAGAGGGGATGAAAAACGCAGCCGAAGCTCCGTCACCCTGCCTAACCCTGAATTAAACATGGCTAAACAGAATAGATTGTGACACTTTGCCGCAGCTCTCTCTGTTTGGGCCTTTCTGCCACAAAAGCAGCAGAGCAGAATGATTGGCCTACTTCTCCTGCTTGGCATCATTCACGCTTGGGAGCGGCCTGCCATCGGTTTCACGCAGACCCCCTGGAAGCATGTGTGTGTTTACCGGTAGCGGTGACATGGTAGAGTGTATCCATGTGCGGTTCTTTGCTCGGTTCCCGTGTTCCTATGGTGGCCGTGGAAATGTTGGTCCATGACTGTAACGCTCAGCATGTGACAGAGGTTCAGCTGTGTCCTACTTGCCTACAATCATCAACACCAACACTAAAGTCATGAAAATATCTAGAGTTACACATGGAAGCATCAAAATGTGGGATCATCTCCATCAGTTTAGATGTATTTGAAAAGTTAATTCACTTAGTTAATTAAACCGACATTAAAGTAACGTAAACCTTTCCGATCCTACGATTACCAAATTAATCCCCATTTGCAAAAACGCCAGAATAATAAGAGAATATTTTTAGGGTATATTTTTATTACTTTCTTCAAACCTGTATCGCATGCTTACATTTACACTGCAGTTAAGCAATTCTGGAAAATAAAAAATGGTTACCTCATGGTTCTGTGAGCTTCGGAGAGAATCATTCGTAACATTTGTGGGAAATGAAGCCAAACCTGTGGGTGTACATTTAAAGGCAACACCTAGATTAGTTTTCTTTCTTATGTGAGAACATTGGAAATAAAAAGAAACCAGCCACAATATCAGGAACACAGTGTGGACAAGTCTGGTTCATGCTTGGATACATTTTCCAGATATCTGATGGTGCCACTTCATCTAAAACAATATAAACCCAGTGGAAATATAATTAAATTATATAAATAATTTAATATTTAGGTGGCAGCTTCATGTTGTGTGAGGAGACTAACAAAAAATACTTCTAAATGGACAGTGATTTGAAGAATACTGCTGTATTAACAGAGTAACTTAAGGCTCATAAAGTAAGTGTTTTGGGTCGGCCATCTTGGTCTCAATCCCATAGAAAACTTGTGAGCTGAGATGAAAAGCTGCGGACAAAGTTCTACCAAACCTTTTAAAGAGAAGCTTTTAAACTTAATCCAAAACATTTAAAAGCTAATTGTACCAAACGCTGACTTAACTTAACAAATCTAAATTTCTAAATTTGAGTAAATGTTAAAAACTAATTATTTTATAGCTGTGACATTTAGTAAACGTAATTAAGGAAAACCCAACATGTAGTTTCTCAGACAGAACGTCACATTCTTGCACTAAGTACTTTTGCGCAAATTATTGCACCTATCCAAGGCTGCATGGAGGACAACAGTGTTAATGAATCATTAGCAGCATTCGTTTGCGTTGTTGGGCCTCATCTTCCTTTTTACGATCCTCCATAGATTCTTTGTGTTTGGTGGCTTTTGAAGCACCGACTCTAATCACAGTCCAAGCTCTGTGAATCTTATCAAACTCTTACAGGAGCTTGCCTCAGCTCTGACTTCCAGTTATCCTTTACACATTTTCCTTCCCCTGAACTTTCCATAAATATAGACAGATTTTTTTTGTGACATACCCACATTGTAGGTCATGATGTCACTGCTACAAAACTTTTCTGAATTATTTTATCTATTTTCATTTGAAACTTTGAATATTTTTTAAAGCAGGGAATTTGAATTTGAGGTTTTCGTTTGGTAGGAGCAATAACCATCATGATTACCAGACAGTGAGGCGACTGCGCTCATAGAAGAGACGGACAGAATAAAAGAAGAGGAAATATGCTGGGCTTCATCCCAGCCCTGAGGCTCTGTGTTGCACACGCAGGCCTCTGGTCAGGACGGATCAGAAAAGTGCAGAGTTCACACAAAGGTTTGGGTCAAATATGATTTAAAATGTTTGCCTGAAGGTGGACGGTGCTGCTGCATTTTGTGTCTCCACTGGGACTATGTTTGGTTTCCTGTATATAAATATAGCCAGAGAGCTCAGATGGGGGGAGACTAACCGAAGATTATTTTGGAA
The DNA here is from genome assembly GCA_903067075.1 of Micropoecilia bifurca. NCBI lineage: Eukaryota > Metazoa > Chordata > Actinopteri > Cyprinodontiformes > Poeciliidae > Micropoecilia > Micropoecilia bifurca. The sequence goes on from CAEGAF010104768.1 coordinate 11,555, forward strand.
AAGAACCACCTATTACATTCTTTTTAGGTTTTAAAAGTGGCATTTTAAAACCAACAAAAAAAAATGCGTCACGTTTTCCATCATTGGTTGTCCTCGACTTGTTCTGTGTGTGCGAGTGAGTGCGATGCGGCATGCAGTGAGATCAGGGTTTTGCGATGAATAATGGAGGGGAAGAGCAATCATAAAAGGGATACAGAGCACATGTGTGTGAGTGTTACGTGTGCATGTTTCATTTTAAAATCTGTTTGTTTGCATTAGTTAAAGAATCTGTGTCAAGGATGTGGGCTACAGGTTCAGCATGATGAATTTTATTGATTTCCTTCCTCTGTGCATCGAGGTGCAGATCTTTAGAAAGCTTGAAGGGAAGAGGGAGAGACGTCTGGAGCAAACAATAAGAAAAATGTTTAAAAAGTCACGCTTCAACCCATTTTGTTAAAGAAGTCCAACCATCAAAAATATGAATCACATGAAAAAAAGAGCCCTTAAAAGGGGTGAAATGTTTCTTTATATATTTGTTTACATAAACCAAAACAGACATTTCCAAATATTTATTCACACAAATAAAAAAAAATCTTTTGTAGACTGCTATTCTAAATGAGAGAGGAGATAATTAGCAGCAGCATGTGGGATTCGTCTCCGGATCAGCGCAGCAGTGTGAAGGTCGCGGTTCGCTCCTCCACTCAGCTGTTTCTAGGTCAGTTGGCCAGGCTGTCGGCTCCGTCTCCGCTGCCGCAGACCCCCGCTGCCCTGCGCCGCCTCCACCTCTCTGGACCCGACCGCAGTGACTCATGGGTGCAGCATTCGTGTCGCTGCTGCGCGTCTCTGCCCAGTTATGCCTGGATAATGACCTCCACCGCCCATCACAGCCCGACGATAGAGGAGATTAGACAAAAGACGCCGTTTGATGCACTGCAGGTTCAGGTGGAAACTCACGCCGCTGCAGCGCCATCTTGTGGCGCAAGCGATGAATGCTCACATTTATGGGGACAAAGTAGGAATTACTTCATCAGTTTCTCATTAATATAACAGCTTGTTTTTTATTTTTTTTTTAAATTAATTAAAAAACATACAACATCTAAATGAAGTATTTTAGCAAATGCCCTATCAGATAAAAATTCAAACCCAATTTATTTATAAATCACATTTAGAAACGGCAATTTTGCCACAGTTCTGTAAAATAAATAAAATAAAAGGTACATATATTACACTTCTATTGAACTGTGTCTTAAAGACTGCATGTAATCTCAGATTGCTAATTTAGTCAGAAAGGTGTAACCCATCATTTGAACACACACTGCCCTCTGCTGGCAATCTCTACTCTCACAATTATACTTTTCCTCCCCTACATGGTACTATTATACATTCAGATGGAAATAATAGATAGAAAACTTTCTTTTCATATTTTTTAATATCCAATTTAGAAAAATTTTGAGATTATTTTGCATGATAAATTACCATGATGATCTAACTGAACCCCGCTGTAACGGCAAAATCATTCCTCTCCCTGGTCCACTTAGTCTAAACTGTACAGATAGCATCATTTCACCTGTCCAGATTTTCTTTCAGTGCAGATTACTGTTGGATAATCTGCTTTGTTTTGTTGTCCTCCAGTCTCCTCCTAGTAAGAAGCGTAAACTGGAGAAGGCTCAGAAGCCGCTGTCATTCACGCTACCAGAGGCAGGTGTGAAGGAGCTCCAGGCCAAGGCCCCAGCTGCAGGCTGCAGCAGCAGCTGTAGTTCTGTGGACAGCATCACTGCTCTGCTGGAGAAAACCCTCACTGAGCTGCGGGTAAGCTTTGCGACTATTCTCCCACTGCAAAGTCTATTGTTATTGATGCTTGTCTGAAGCTGGTCTTTACCGATTCATTCACACAATTCACTGTATACACTTTATATAAAAGAATTAGATATCCACGTGTACTCAATTAGATATAAACTTAAAGATGTGTATTAAAACTCTGAACACACTGTGTTTATTTTAATATATCAGGATTTATAGGATGTAGATGTTATAAATCCTGTATGATTCAACTGGAAAAGTCAAATAAAAATTAAAATCTCCTTTACCCTCCATATTTCTGCATTAAGTGGTTAAGTTACAAGACAGAATCTTTCCCCGAATCATGTAAGGTAAGGTAAGGTAAAATCTTTATTAATCCGGTATGGAAATTATGTTTGTTGCTCACAACAGACAACCTTAATTTGTCTGTTATTAACATAATAACAAGCTTGATTGTTATTATGTTATTCCCTCATCATAATCATACTTGGAGTGTCGCCTTGTTTCATGCCTGTTTGAGAAATCCATTAATCTCCATGGCAACCATCCAACTGTGCAAAACACCTTGTAGGACTGAGCGCCACCTTCCAGACAATGCTCCTCCTCTGAGCTGCAGTTACTAAGCTTCCGCCTCACAGGGCAGCCCTCTACCACAACGCCCCCATTCAGCTCCTTCAGACTAGCCAGCAGCAATTAGCAAACACCTGATGGAACTGTGCATCAGCTGACCTCACAATACAAGCTGCTTCTCAGTGCAAAAATGATAAAAATTTATGTTAAAATGTTAATAGAGGAGCCATGGTGTGATGCCTTCCTGATGACCTCAGAAAGAGAAAGAAGTTTTAAAGAGACAGAAGTTCAATTTCAAGGCTTTAAATTACTTGGATATCTTTTAAGTCATTTTACATATACATCATCTTTATAACAAGTGAAGAAGGCCAGGTTTTCTGTTTGTAGCATTTTGTTTTTGCTGTGGGTTAGTCAATTCTGGATTGTTTCCGTCATGCTGAGCTGGTTGGGGTCATGTTTGTTGTTCTTCAGGTGCTGCATAAGCGAGTCCCCTGCAGGCAACAGGAGCATAGCCTCTTCCTGACTGCTGTGGAGAACACCTGGATCCACGGCCGACAGAAGAAGCGTGAACAGACACGTCAGCTGCGAGAACTTCCCAGGGCTCCTCCCTGCGCTGGGACCAGTATACAAACCAGTACGGCCACAGCTGCTCCCGTTTCCACTGAAAACCGAGGAAATGACGATAGCCAGGATGCCGACCTCAAGGGCAAATCCGTTCCTTCAAAAGAGACGAGCACGGAATCCGAGACCTTGGCTGAAGGACGAGAAGAAAAAGAGGCGCTGGCGAACGCAGGGGTTGAGGATGTGGACATGGATTCCTCCGCCTGCGCAGAACTAAGACAGGAAGTGGACGTGAAAACTCCTGCTGCAGAGAGCGCCGGTGACACCAGGCGGCCCCGTACCCCTGGAAGGGTCGAGCACTTTCTGTTCAAGTGTCTGCTGAACGTGATTCCAGAGGGAAACGACGTAGGGGTTGAGATGCACTGGGTCGAGGGTCAGAACAAAGACCTGATGAATCAGCTGCGTACATACCTCAGGAACACACTTTTAAAATCTGTGGGGAAGGTCTGAAGTTCAGAGAGACAGGAGCTGGTCTCACAATGGTATGTTCAGACCTTGAGGTACAGTATTTTGAAATTATTTGTACGTTTTATAAAACAGAAAACTCCTTCAATGTTTATTAACATCATTTTATATTCTCATTTCTCCCTAGCTTATCTTTTAAGGTAATTTTTAGTTTTGAAACTGAAAACATGAACAAACTTTTGGAATAAATATTTTATGAAAATCTTTGCTTTATGTTTTTTTTATTTCGCAGTACACTTCAGTAACCACCAGAGGGTGTGAGTCCCCTACCCTACTCAGGTGTAGCAGCAGTAATTCTTGTTTTATGTACCAGATTTTGTAATGACTGTCTTGGACAATTTGTTTAACTTTTGCCTGTTTTTCTTCAGGATGTTTGTAGAGTGTCTCAGTACTTCCTATGTTTGGAGAGACATCAGTGTGGAGGCGCTCTATTATTACCCTGCAGTTGCTGTCATACATCCGTATTAGAGTACAGTCAATAACAGGAAAACAGATTTAAACATCTAGAGCCTGTACAGCACACGCAGATGCACAATCCCTGCAGTAAAATAACAAAACCGTTCCTGATCGTACAACGTGCCTTGGTCATGGCCGGACTTTGACTCCACTGTGTGTGTGCGTGTGTGTGGGGAGCAAGTCATGTGCTATCCAGCGAAACTAAATCAAGTTTGTTTGCTTCGTTCTTTTTGTCATTGGCCTGTAGTTTAGAGTTAATGTTAACAGCTCAAATTTTAGATTTTTTTCTAAAAATGTATGAAGGATACTTGCTTAATTGATAACACAAGGAGTCTAAGTGTTGCTGTGTTGTTGGAATCAAATAAGATAAATAAAAAAACCTATTCATTCATCGTCTTTACCCACTTGCAGGTGTTGGGTCGCAGGAGAGCTCATTTTCTGCAGTCATTAAATGATTTTGGAGGTAAAGAAAACAAATGTGAAGTAATAATTTTCAACTGTTTAATAAGGGGTAAAACTAATTAAATATTTGTCAGCTTGAACTTTGCAACCCTTAAAGAACCTTAGGAGAACGTTCCCTAAAGCTTCTTTGGTTTGTTTTTAAATTGACAGTGTGACTATGACCAGGAGTCACAGGTTTTCCAACTGCTAAAATATTTGATATTTTTATAAGCATGTTTTGGTCTTTGAAATAATTTGCACACAACTATATTTTTGGTGGATCAAAACATTTTTAAATAGTAAATCTGATCAGATAATCTGTTATTTGTAGCCTTTGTATCAAATACTTTATTACTCTTGAGTAATTTTTTTGGATGGCTATTTTTTTTACTTGGGGGGGGGGGGGGGACTCTGCTCCCCTCCGAATAACCTCTAAAAATAGTCAGCTGTAAAATACCCGAGAATTATACAGCTATTTCGGAATTTAACATTTACCAAGTAATGTAGTCCATGGACACGTGGTTCATCAGTTTTGGTGCGATACTGGCTCACATAAAATAACTTTTAAACTGTTAACAGCTAAATTTAATGATTGAAGAGTACATTCAGAAGTTGAATTTCCATAAAGCACGAAAACATTCAAGGACGTGGTGTTAGGGAATGTATTTTATCTGAAAGCCTGCTAAATGTAAGAAAGTTTTTACCGGTTGACGTAAGCAGGTTGCTAAGCGACTCAAAACTGCTACAGACCGTCTGTTCTACTTAAAATTCTGTTACATTTTCTTTATTTTATTACATTTTTTGACGGATGAACATGGGACACAAGGTAAACGCATGTGATTTTGACAGCTACTGGCGTAAACTTGTCTCGATATCCTTGTAGAGAATGGCGGACTCACAATAACAGTAACGTCCGTTCACCATAAATGGGCAGAGAAAGCCAATGATAGTAGTGAAACGTATTTGTAAAATACGTGTAACCCGGAGCGTTGTTTTTTTTTTTTAACAACACACACCGCCCTGAGTCATGTTCCGTGTTTTGTCTTCCTCTGACAGAGGGTGGGGACGGTACGTGTCTGTGGGCGTGTCCTAACGCTGCGCGATTCACAAACCGTATTTGTTCGTACTACTTTGAGCGCCATCTTGTTTGTAACTCCTCTACGTAAGTGGTTGGTGGCTTGTGCAGAGAAGGAGGAGGATCCGATTACTTCATTTTTCAGTTTGTTTTCCCTCCCCCAGAGTTAGTCTGGGAACCTCTTCCCGTACTGTACTTAGACAGACGCGTATCTCTCCTTCGCTGTTGTGCTTTTCTCTTAAAAAAAAAAAAAATCCAGGCAGTATTTTGCCACTGGACAGAAATGAGCATCGAAACGCTTCTGGAAGCTGCCAAGTTTTTGGAATTACAAGCCCAGCAACAACAGAAAGCATGTGGTAAATTTAGATTTTATTTTTGTTATTACGTTTGATATGTTTTTCCGAAGTACAGTTTTTAAAAATGGCCAAAGAAGACTGATATTTTTGGGGATAAAACGTTGGATGTTATTCATTTCCTGGCGTCAGTCACGCAGCGATTTCTGTGCAGTTGTGTCTTGATCTAAATATGAGATCTGTGTATCTGCGAAATGTCAGGGAGTATTTTAGTTTTACTTTCGTCTTTGTGTTTGCGTGCAGACGCTTCGGTTGCAGCTAGTTTATTTGATCACTAACAGAAATAATAGTGAAATATGCATGATTTTCTTTTACTGCAGTGAGTGCCTGCGTCGCTGCATTGAAACCTGCTGCGCATTTCACACTGTAAAGTTCTCAGATGGTTTCTGCTTTCACTTCATTATTATAAGGATTACATGATCACGCTATAATAAAACTGCTTTATAAGAGACGTATTAATCCATCGACCCAAACGGGGGGGATAAAGGGCGGTGGCGCTGGGAATGACAGGCTCCTTTTTATATAATGACCTGACAGCGTCCGAAGGGGATCAAGTGACTGGTTTACATACATCTGTCCACTTCAATCACCCGCTGTGGATAAAAATACGAACTATAGTTTTACTGTACAGAGATACGACTGCGTCTCTCAGGCTACTTACGTCAGTTTTTTTTAAAATAAATAAACAGAAACAAACTCGTGTTCCTCTCAGACGCTTGTGGGGGGCTTTGAATGTCTGTCGATGACGCGCTATCAACAAACCTCGCCCCAAAGTATTAACGGCCTGCTGACTCCGCCCCCTTCACCCCTTCACCACGTGCGTGCTGGGCTACCCCTCCCAGAGCTTGTTTATACAAGAGATGAGTCACTACTCTGTGGAAATTTAACCTCGTTTCACCTAAAGAGCAGAAAACTGAATAAGTGGCTAAATAGTAAGTTTTACCAAAACCAGCTAACGCAGTTTCCGTTCAGCTACAACCCGGACAGTTAGATTTGAGCAAAATAGAGAAATATCTTTTCTGTACAGTTTTACTCAACCAATCCACTTTAAACCTTTTTTAACTAAAAAAAAACGAGCCTCGGCACCCAACCACCAAGTTTAAGAAGTTCTCTGGGGGAAACGTATAAAAAATATTGTTGAATAGGCTAAATAAAGTCAAGAAGGAAAATCGCTGGTCTACACAAAGAGACAGTACTTGATATGTTCAATTAATTCGTAAGACAATGCTCATAAGTGAAGACCAAATTTTACATAATGGCATGTTTTTTTCTTTATATATTAACATGTAAGTGCTGTTTTTTTAACACTGTAGCATCTCTGATTCGATAATTTTAGCGTATCTTGTGATTAAGGTTTGTTTATACCATGACACACAAGTATATTTTTGTTGTGAAATATTTTTTGTACAATATATTGAGTTTCAAACATTGCACATTTAATATGTGGAATATTGTAATTACAAAGGCCAGCATGGATGCAATATTTTAAAGTGCCATGCATTTATTTTCTCTGTACAACTAACATAACATTATATTATAATATACAACATATTTGACCAGCTGAAATTACTTTCACGGTCTTTTATGCATAATTCAGTGGCTAAGATGCTGAAGCTTACACACAGGAAGGGGGCGTTGTACTGTCAGGAAGTAATTTGTAAGAAAAATATGAGTGAATTATTGTAGTCAATGCAATACTAAATCATTATATTGAACTTACATGCTTAACTGATGGTGTGCAACCCAACTACAGAGACAAACAGTCACAAAAATGTACCTGGAGAACCCTGGCTGGTACACGTGCATATGGAGAACGTTTATAACTGCACAGAAAAGGCCACCGCTGGGATTTAAACCCAGGATGTTTTTGCAGTAAGGACAACCTAACCACAAAGCTCCCTTAATGTGCTCCTTCAGGACCAGATGCAAGCTCGTTAAGATTTTACAGCTGCACCTGGGATTAAATTTAAGCTCCTCTGTCTGTGTGGAGGTTTGATGCGTGTTAATCGTCAAATTTTAAACCGTCTTCCTAAAACAATAATGTCTGTGGCTGTTTAAAGCCTAAACTTTGATGAAGACGGTGTTGGGAAGAGTTATTAGAACAGGGTCAGAGTGAGAGCTCCTGCTTCTCCTCTCTCTGCTCCTGCTTTGCTGCACTGGGGGAGCAGAGTCCTCTTCTTCCTCCTCCTCCTCCTCCTCCTCCTCCTCCTCTGCTGCTGTAGAGCAGGTCACTGTGTGCGGGGAAAGTAGGCCAGTGTTTCTCTATGTGCTGCTGCAGTTATATAATGCCTATAGAAAACCCGCTGTTTTTTTATTTCTAACTGCCTCATTTTGTTTTCTGTCTGAAAAGGCCCTGCTGTTTGTGTGTCTACGTCACAATACAATAAAGCACGACTACAATACCACAATGCACCACGTCTTATAGAAGTGGGCCGGCCGCAGTTAGCAGAACATCCTGTTCTTTTAGCATTTTCCTTACTTGGAGGACAACTTTTTATAATGTGACATGACAATACAGAGAAAAATGACTAATCGGTGGGATGGTATTAAAAGGTTTACCAGACATTTAGAACAGCAGACATTTCCCTCATAGCTGGGTTTACTGGATTATGTCAAACACGTTCAAGAAGTTACAACAGTGTCTGTTGCCACACATGAAACAGTTTTGCTTTGGTCAACATGAACATTTGGTTTTGGTTTCTGTAAGGTGTCTTAGTGTCATTTCTTATACTAAGCCAAGTTTTCTTGGTTCATTACAATTGTTAAGTAAAGATTTGTCCCCCAGGAGTAGAGCTCTAAAGTTCGTCACCTTTGAACTTTAATTTGTTGGACAAATCCAATTCTTATAGGTTTCACTCAGCAGAGGAATGCTGGGTAAAATCTATTTTTGGGGGATTTGAGCGTAAAATATTTTCACTGTCAATGTTTTACACCAACACTGGCTAAATGGTTTCAGAAATATTAAAATTTATGCATTATGCGTCGTGTTTGGATGTATCAGATGAAGCATTTTCAGTTTCAACATTTTCGGTTTGTCTTTGCATCGACCTGCAGGATGAATTTGATGCACTTTTTGAGTGTGTAAAGGTCAGCTGATCAACATGTTTCACAAGTGCTGCAGCACATTCATTTTCACTTCTATATGTCAGTTCTTTGGAAATAAAATGGCGTAATATTTAAAAACTGAAGTAGCAATTTTATGAGGACTCCAGCATGAAATATAATTTAAAAAATGTACTCAAGCTTTTTTCTTAAGAAGGCTTTCTTCTTGTAATTTTAAGACATTCTTCTGGTAAAATTGCATACTTATTTTTTTTTGCTAATATAACTTTCCCATTATTAAAAATCATTCTTGTAGCCTGGCCCCAATATGAAAGGCACTTTTTATCACTTGTAATTTTTTTTTTACAGAAAAGGAAGTGAAGATTAAAAAAAAATTGTATTTAAAATGAGATCAGGTGTGGGGGGAAAAAACCCGGAAATTTTATTTTTGAGCTAAATCGCCCAGCCTTAACAAAACACATTTATTTATTTCCTAATGAATTGCACTGTGTGCATGAGTGAGCTTGTTTTTTTCCCTTAAACAGAGGATGAAGTGAAGGCGAAGCTGCTTCTGCAGCAGAAGACTGAGTATATTTACCCTGATGTGACTTATAACTCTACACCGCACATCAACAATGTCCCCAAAGCAGAGGAGCGTCTCGCCGAGTGCCGCCCACCACCCATACCGCCCTCCTTGCCTCCCTCTTCCCTGCCCGTCTCCGTCTTCCCCATCCCCGTGGTTACCCCCAACCCCACAGGGTCACCCTCTCTGCCCATCACCACCCTTTCACCGCCAGCTGCTCCGTCGCTGGCCTTCCCTAACAGAGACCCTCAGTCCCCTCAGGAGCAAAGCGCCGCGGCCGTGAGGTGCTCCCCGCCTCTCAAAGCCGACTACCCAACTCCGGCGGTGACGGACAACCACAGGCAGCCCATCCAGAACCATCACAACCCCTCTCCGCTCATCGACCAAAACACTCAAGTGCAGCCGCAGCCGCCGCAGCAGGTGGTTCAGTGCTATGCAGGTTCAATCATCTCAACCCCTCAGCACCAAGCTTTACTTCCCCACCCGAGCCCCTTGCTCCAGCCCACTCCTCCGCAGAACGGCACCATCAGCCGGGGGAGTCCGCCTGACGACAGCCGCCAGCTGGACAGCAAGAAGAGACCCGGAGGGTAAGTCCATCGAAATGAGGCTGGATGTTATTTTAGCTGTTAGAACGTCGTTATAGTTTCACCAAATCAACATGATGGCTCACAAAAAGTCAGAAATAATGATTAACCCAGAGTTTATCCCCACTAAAATGTCAGTAGCAGAGCGAGAAAGAAAAGATTTGATTAACTGTGATTGTTTTCGTCAGGTTGCCTCAGTTGGACATGAGGTTTCTTTTCTCTGTTCTTGCAGGGCCGGCACAAGAGAAGTGCACAACAAACTAGAGAAGAACAGGTGAGTTTTACACGCCGCATTAATGACTATCTCACTGCTTACCTCATAACATCTGCTGTAACAGAAATGTAAAAGCTCTAATTCACTGCAAAACCACACACAATCTCACCAAATATTTTTAGTCTAGATTCTAGTTCCACTGGCAGATTATTTATCTTCTAACAAGAAATGTCTCCCATGTTTTAAGGTGACAATGGAACTAGTACTTTTTCATCAACTTTAAGGAATTATTGACTTAAGACAAACTCCTATATCTTGCTGAAAAGTTACTTGCAAGTTATATTTGTCTTATTTCAAGTCTAATAAGATATTTGCATTAGAAACTAGACCAAAAACTACCTGGTAAGATTTTGTTGTTTTGCATTGTAGCTCTTTTTTTTTTCTTTATACATCTTCAGGGTTATTAAAACTAGTAGTTTCGGGAGTTTGCTCTCACTGATTGGGTCTTCATTGCGTCTGCCAGGCGAGCGCACCTGAAGGAGTGCTTCGAGACGCTGAAAAAGAACATCCCGAACATCGACGAGAAGAAAACCTCCAACCTCAGCGTGCTGAGGAGTGCACTCAGATACATTCAGGTGAGCCCTTTCAGCAGCTGCCTGCGCGTTTGTTCGGGTTTATCTGCTCTCTGGGTGAAGACGAGCTTTGTGGTTTCCTTTCCGAAGACTGCGCGTCATTTGGAAGTGAAGCGTGAGGAACAGAGGGAGTGGCGGGACAGAAACCTGCTCCTCTGTTATAAAACCGTGATTGGCTCAAAAGCAGCCAGCTCTGTTAGCGCTACAACAGGAGTGTCCAAGCGGTTCAAACACCCTTTGCGCGAGGCATTTAAGTCTATTTTTGGCTCGACTTAAGCTTCTTTTGAATTTATTCAACTACAGGCTTTTTCACTTTATTCTGTTTGGCGTAATTGTTACTGCTGTTAAAAGGCCTGTTCATGACTCACTGCGTGTTTGGTTCAGTGTGGGTGTTGTGGTTGTAAACTGCTGGTGCAAAGGTCCACCGCTGGCCCAGTTTAATAGAGTGAGAATTCAGTTTTTACAGTGGGAATCTCAGAGGCTCAGAATATCAACCTTGCTGCATTTTCTGTTTACTGCTGCACAGATCAGAGACGTTGGAGAAAATGCAGTTTACGTTTAAGCAGCTTCTTATATCTGTGTGCGTCCTCTGGTGCATTTGTATTGCTTTACTAATACCGAAAATGGCAAACTTCAACTTCCACACTGAAGAGTGTTGTCTAAGCAGAAAAAGAGCTGGTTTTTCTCGGTTGATTTTCAAAAATCCCTCTGATCTGAGAGCAGCTAGTTATAAGGCTGACATGTTTCGGTTTTAAACCGCTTTTGCTACCCGTCACTGAGCGATGAATGAGGTTACTTTATTAACTCTCGGTTCTGAGTTGTGCAGGCCTTTCTACCAGAAGTTACTCTCCAGATTTTATTATTCAACACGGAAGCAGATTTTGGGAATGTTGAAATTGAAGAGGCTGATTTGTGGCTGACAGGAATTAGAGAAGCAGCAGTCTGGCCGGTCCTCTCAGGAGGAAAGTGGGACAGCGTGGGTTCACGGCTCATCACTCAGCCTCCCTCTGTGATTTAGCATCCTACTGTGCCTGTCGTGATAAACTGGCACACTGACATCCCCAGCTTTCCCTCATAATGACTTAGGTTAACAATCGCTACATTTTAAGGCACAAAGAGAACAGAAAATTCTTATTACTGTCACCTCCATTATGTAGTTGCACAGAAATCGGTTCATGTATTGTAGGTCACAAAGGTCTATCTGTGTTTGTACTCCACGCCTCTTTCCCCACAAAGGGGATTTTTCCAGTCACTGGGCGGGCAGCGGAGTGACACACAAGGTTTGGTTTAAAAGGAAAACAAGATAAAGTGGAGGCCTGGGAACACGTGTCTGCTCTGCGTCCTCCTTCCTCTCCCCGCCCCTGTTCTCTCTCCCGAGGAGGTGGAGCAGCAGCAGCTTCTGCTCCGAGCTGCGGCTCAGAAAAGTGATGTGCAAAAAGCTGCAAGGCCTGGCATCCCGTTTAATTTCTACTGCAGCCGAGCCGAATGTTTACGTAATGCTAAAATAAGCAAGGAGGCGCTTTCCACAAAGTTGCCGACAGTTTCAACATCCGGACTTCCTCGTATCATCTTATCAGCTCGTGACTCTAGAGACGATTAGCATGGAGTCAGGTTCTTCGCACGCAGCTACGTGCGTTTCTGTTTTTGTTATTATTACTTGATTCGCTAAAGGCGTCCTCGTGAGCCGGCAGCGTAAAAGTAATACCAAAAAATAAAAAAAATTAAAAAATTCAGGGAGACTGTAAAGTTAAGCCGCCGCATTAGCGCTCCTCCTCCTCCTCCTCCTCCTCCCTTCCTCCTCCCCGCCCCTCTGAGCTCTTAAGGCCACATGAGCAGCGAGCACATGGCTTCCCTAAACCGAGAGACGTCACCCCCCCCCCCCCCGCCCCGCGCGGCCCTGCCCCGCCCAGCGCGGCGCGGCGCGGCGCCCAGCAGCAGGCAGGACTCGCTGTACCGCCGCGCTGAGCTGCCAGCAGCAGGGAGGGAGCGTGGAGCGGTAAACACAAGGCTCGGTTTACTTACTCCACTCTCGCCTCGTCTCGTCTCGTCTCGTCTCGTCTCCCTCGCTGGGCCAACTTGTTCCTCCGCTGCCAGCCGGAGACATGTTGCGTTTCCTGATGAAAGTGTGGCATTCAGGTTTTTAGAGATTAATTATTCAAGTTGTGACGAAATGACTTTTTTTTTTATTATTACTATTTATTTCAAACCTGTAAAATGTCAGAAGAAAATACATTAAAATGAATAAGGAGGAAACAAACAAGCCCAAAATGATAATCAAACGTAAAAAAACACCCAATATTTCATATCCAGTTTGCAAAGGATTAGGAGAAAACCAAAAGCTTTTACATCCAAATATGTCCCACATTATACATATTTACACACCTGATTCTTGTGGATTGTGGTATTATTCTTATTTTTTGAAAATCCTACCTTAGTTGTCAATCAATCAATCAATCAATCAATCAATCAATCAATCAATCAATGAATCTTTATTCCAGACACAAAAAGGTCCATAGTAAAACAGGGTAAAAACAAAATAAGAGAAAAATAATTTTAAAAAAAAGTTAATTTTCTATTTTCTCGGTTTATATTAATTCAGCTTTCTTGACAGTTGGAATATGTTCAGCTCTAAAAGATCAGAATAATAGAATAAAAATCAGTGTTACAACCTTAATTATGTATGACACCTTTGTTCATATTATTGTTATTATATGTTTGTGTGAACAAATTTTATCCATTTACATAATTTTAACTGTAATCACAAACAATTAAAATGAATTTGAATAAAAACTAAAAATATTCTCAAAAGAAGATTAAAACTAAACGGTGAAACGACAACTAAAAACACTGATAGGTTCCTTAGCTTCTTTTAAGATGCAGTATAAGCAAGAGAGAAATAATAATTTAAATTGTATAGACAAAGTTAAACAAGTGATTCCTGAAGTGATGACCATGAGAACAAATATGCAACCAATATCTGGACCTTGGATCAATTAGAGCTGAACTAAGAGGTAATTAGGCCATTTATGAGTTAGTGAACCTTTTCTCACAAGGAAATTATTCAGAAAGTAGATATTCTCTCCCTCAGACAAGCGTTTAATTGTTTGTAGGGCACCATGTGAAATTCTTGCTTTCCTGCTGGAAGGCCCAGAAAGACAATGGTCCATGGTAACCAGAGCGTCACAAGACCTGTGCAGAAGCCCGGTTGGCGGCCGGGCTGAGCAGCATGTCTGCAACGTGGCCTGTGGCGCTGCTGGCCCTTTAAGAGGAGCCAGCCGTGTGCTGCAGCAGTGAGTCAGTGGGTACAGCTTGTGTTGCTCCCTCTCAATCCGCCCCCCTCCTGCTCCCTGTCTCTGTGGCCATGTGCTCGGCACACACACACACTCTCACACACACGCGCGCGCGCGGTTCAGCCTATCTGTGTGCTGATCTAGATGCACACAAACAAAGCTCAGGTGACGCTGTGTCTTTCGGAGAAAGAGGATCGGCCGCTCCTCGGAGTGCAGCCATGTGCAAAGAATAATAAAGTCTTGTGTCTTACCGACCTGGTGACATGATTAACATGCTGATGTTATCCATCTGCTGCAGACTTAGCCACCAGGTTAACTTGGCTAATCTCAGCTGTTATTAAGGAGAAGTGAGCAGGCCGCAGCCTGTACCCTCCACCACCGGGTTCAGTGGGTCTCCATGTTTCTGGAGCGCGTCCCCTCTGTGCTCCACGCTCTCTCCGTGAGTCACGCCATGTACTATTATGGCGGCTTATGACTCATATAAGATTGCGAAAAAGAGATGAAAGCAGTTCCATCTGTTTTGCCGTGTTTTTTTTCCCTTCCATACCGAATTTAAGTCAATATTTATAAGTTGTGGCAAAGTCAGAGATGACCTCACAGCGCTGTAAGAGTCCGTGTTTGTCCAAGGTTATGAAGGAAAACCTTGGAAGGTCCCTGGTTGTTTCCCTGCCAAACAAAGATGGAGGCATTCCAGTGACATCAACACAGAGCGGCCGGTCCTCTCTGAGAGTCCAGGTGTCTCCGACTGTTTGACACAGAAGACGTTATCAGTCATTCTGACTCTTTGAGCAGTAAAGTGCTGTCGTTTTCTGTTACGTTTCCATGGCTTCCAACATTTTAACGTCTCAGCATATCTGACTGTCTTTGTGACTTGAAGAGTGAAATCTTGATCATCTTACGAAGACATTTTTAGAACCACAGATTCAATAAAAACATGGGTAAAAGTGTCCACAGCCCAGGTTTCACATTTTCTACACAGGTGTAAAAAATCGCAACGTGACGAGCCTCGGCAACGAATGTTTTTCATCGCTAGGGAAAGAATTTTACAGAAATTGTTTAATTCAGCCGCAGCAAAATGTTTTCAGGCCTTTTTGAGGTTAAGTCTTCCTGGAATCTAAGCAGAACTAAATCCACACTCTGGATAAACCCCACATTCATGTGGACCACTCGGATCAGGGGGGAGCTACTGGTGGGCTTCAGATCAGAACATTCTTTCAGGATTTTTTTTTGTAGAGATAGGATATCATAGCCGCATGTTGTTGAAGTGGTACAGCAGAACCCCTGACGTATTTCACCATTTCCATTATCTTCTTTAGCTCGCTGGAGCCCAAAAGCTTTAAAATGGGGTTTTAACAGCTACTTTACTACTTTTGTTCGTTTTTTTTCTCTCTCTCTCAATCAAGAAGTGCCTTTTCAGATTGTTTTTCTTTTCTTTTTAGAATAATTCATGTTGTCCAACAGGTTCAGTTTGGGGGATTTTCAGCACTTGGTTTTTTGCAGGTGAAGTTGAGCTTAGAATGTGGTGAAGCACATTACATTCCTGCTTGTACATCGCTGTGGTTCAGAACACATTCATTTAACCTGCAGTTTCTACTTGACATCTTTAAATATATTAAAAGTAGTTGGATAATATAGAACGGTGAAGCGTTTGAGAATTATTCACTGCCTTATAAATCAAACTGATGGATCACATTTAACGGACCATCGTTTTTTGTTTTTTTTGTAGATCTTTGACAATGAGATCATTCCAGCCCATCTTAGTTCTCTTCATAACCACGTCTCATGTATTTTATTTGCAATGCAATGTCCTAAACCACGTCACACTGGCCTGTGTGAGGTGAGGTCACAAGAAGCATGTGTGTTTAGAGGGCAGGTTTTAGGAGGGTGATTTTATTCTGATCAAATAATAAATCACTAGGAACTTTGCAGGTGAAAAGCCTTATTGAAAGTGAGTCTATTCTTATTATTACTACTTTCCAGTGAATTCCTGTTTTGTAGCTGCTAAATCCAGACACAGAAACCCTGTCCATGTGCTTCAGTGACGGCCTCGTTGCAGAGCGGCGCAGCAAAGCCTCAGTGTTTTTCTAATCCTGGATCAGGACTAGAGAGAGACAGGTGCCGACTCACACTCGGCCCGCCTTTTGTTCCCCTCTGCTATTTGCGTTCATGTGCAGCGTTGTGCTGTGGGACGTGTGCAGAGAGCAGGTCAGCTCAAACCTTTCCCATCTCATGCTGCTGCTGCTTCATACAGCCCCTCCACACACACACACACACACACACACACACACACACACACACACACACACACACACACACACACACAACCTCCCCTTCACCCTGCCGATGTGAACAGGAAGTCCACCTCTGGAGAAACTGGCTTTATGATCCTGAGTCATCAGGTTTCACACAGCCACTTCCCTCCTCACCAGGGCGCGTGTTGGATAAAGGAGCCACGCCAGTGAAGAGCACGGCAGATTATAGAGCTCAGTTTTAAAATATTATAATAATACAGTTGGTCTCGTATCGTCATGCTGGGCTCAGTCTGTAGTTGAAGCTAATTTCCTTGAGGGTTTCTGGTTGTCCTGACTTTCATTTGGTGTGTGTGGTTCAGGTTCTTTTCATGCGTTTTCCTCCTGACGCCTCGGACAGGGAAGTCCAGCTCAGTCAGGTGGCGAAGGCGAATTGGGTCACAAGGAGCCGCTGCCAGGAAGAACCTCCTACTTTCATACTCCTCCTTCCTTCACGCTGCAGCTCTTGTTATTTTTGTCTCCTGCACAGCATAATAAATCATTTTGAGTAATCGGCTTAAAAGTCTGGCAAACGTTTTATTCTCGGTGTTTAAAATCTTTTATCACAGAGCTGCTCACAGGGCGTAATCTGTTGTTACACCAGAAAAATCAGCTAATTCTGCCAATAAGTCACGCATTTTCCACTAATGTGAATGAGGTTCATTTATAGTAAAAAGAATGAGACTATTTTCCCACCAAGCCAGCTGTGGTGGTAATAACTTATTCGTTTTGCGAAGCTTTATCCCCAGGCTTCACACGGATGCCTGAAATCCTCAAAAAAACTTGGAATTTTCCAAGATTTTCAGAAAGGGGCTTTTGAGTGTCTGGAAAACATTTGATTTCGTTATAAAGTTTTTAAAATGCTCAATATTCAAACTATGCAGTTTTGAATTAAAGTGCAATCTAACATTTGATTAAAAGCCTAAATTTTGAAAATGTTTGTAGTTGATATTTAAAGATATTAACCTACATTTTTTTCGTCACTCCTCACTCCAGTTAAATCAGACTAAACTTCTCTTATCACTTCGGATAAGTGTTATTTCTACTTGCTGATTGCCAAACAATTTGAAATGTAAGAGACATTTCAAAACACAAAATCTTGTTCTACATTAGCTCGTCTTGTCCCTGCTGTCTAATGCAATCATACTATATTATGTAACAGCAACAAAAGATATTTAATAGTGAACTGAAACTGTCTTCTTCAGCTCATTTGTGCTGTTTTAATCTCCGAAGTGTGTAGCTTGAAAAGCTTGAATGTGACTGTGGGGGGAAAAGCGTACGAGCTCTGATCCTCTGCCCGTCGCTCCGCCTTCATCAACCCGCCGCTTCCATCTGTTTCCAGACGTTGAAGCGCAAAGAGAAGGAGTATGAGCACGACATGGAGCGGCTGGCCAGGGAGAAGATCGCCACGCAGCAGCGGCTGGCGGAGCTGAAGAACGACGTGAGCCAGTGGATGGACGTGGTGGAGATCGACCGCGTCCTCAGACAGACGGGGCAGCCGGAGGAGGACCAGGCCTCCACCTCCACCGCTTCAGGTGAGGACGTCTGGCCCCAAAGCAGCCCAGTTGGAAGCTGTGATGGGCCCTGATCTGTTCATCATCTGAACCGGGTCCACCTGGAGGCAGCGTTATCCTGAGGAGATCCAGAGGCAGGAAAAAAGTCTTCACACAAGAACCCCAATGTGGGAAAATAGTCTAGATTTTTTTGGAAATTTATTGAAAATGTCAGCCTTTTCTTAATACTTGTTGATCCACCTTCGGCAGCGTTTGCAGTCTCAAGTCTTTGCATATGAAGCCTCCAGCTCAGCTTCGTCTTCAGGCAGTTTGCTCCGTTCTTCTTCTCCACCTCCATCAGGTTGGATGGAGACGGAGTCTGTGCAGCTTTTTCACATCTCTGGAGACGTTCAGTCAGATTGAAGTCAGTCACTCCAGCAGTACAACACTTTCAGCCATGAAAGCCAGAGCTTCAATATGATCAATAGATCAAAGCGTTAATGTTTGTTTGGCTCAGGCAAACCGTAAAGACGCCCCAGGTTTAGACTGAAGGGGTTAAATACAACAAGTACACGACTTGCTTCCATTTTACATTCATGTTCTACTTTGTGTTGGTAATGAATCCCAGCATGATGCTCCTGAGACTGACGGTGATGCTGTTGTTGTTCCAGAGGGTGAGGAAGGAATGGAGGAAGACCTGGAGGAGGAGTCGGGTCAGAGAGCGCCGAGCGTCTCGCCCGCCGCGCCCCACGCCATGAAGCCCGAGCTGCTCAAGGCCGTCGTCACCCAGACTCCAGCTGTGACCCCAGCGACCACCGCCTCCATCATCACCCAGCACATCTCCACCCTGAACAAAGGCCCCCTGCTGCAGCCCCTCCCACTGACCCCAGTAGCCCCGTCCATCCTCCTCCCTCCGGCATCCAGCCCCCACTCTGTCCCCACCAAGCCCACCGCCTGCCTGCACCCTACGGTCATCGCCCACGCTTCGGTCTCCCACCCCTCCGTCATCCAGGCAGTGAACCACGTTCTCCACGGAGGGGCCCCCAAACACGTGACCCTTGCCCCCTGTACCGCCAGCAGCTCCGTGCAGCTGGCCCCCAGCCCTCAGCCCATCGGCCACATCACCGTTCACCCGGTGGCCCACCTGGGGCAGCACATCCCGGCCCTCTACCCGCAGCCGGTGGCGGTCACTCCGCCGACCGTGGTGGGCCACATCGCCCACCCGCACGTCAACGGGGCGTCCTCCACCCAGGCCGCAGCCGCCATCGTCAGCAAGCAGGCGGCGGTGAGCACTCAGATGATGGCGCACCACCCGCAGCTCATGGGTCAGACGGTGCTTAACCCCGTCACCATGGTGACGATGCCCTCCTTCCCCATCAGCACTCTGAAGCTGGCCTGAGAGGCGCAGAAAGAGCCTAGGTGGGAAGCGGTCCAGGAACGGGATCAGCAGGGCAGGACGCTGCAGACCGACAGCCAGCAGGGAGCCAATCAGGGCTGCATGAGGTCATCAGCACGCGCCCAAAGCAAACGGGTGCATGTGCTTTCTTTAGACAGAGAAGCTGAAGATGTTTTTACATCACGATCTGAGCTGGACTCTGATTTAGAGCAGCTCCTCCTCCAGCAGCAGCAGCAGCAGCACATGCTGCAGGGCTGGAGCTAAATCCTGGACCGGACTCCACCTTTTACACCACAGCTGGAGTCAGCGCTGACGCTGCACACGGCTACAGCGCCCCCTCCTGTCAGTGCGGTGTAAAGCCACTCCGATCATGAATATACTGAAGGATAATAACCAGAAAACGGCCTCTTACAGTAAAATAATGTGCAGTTTGGGTTTCCGACAATCAAAAGTTTTCGCTGTTACCTGCAGTCGTACACATGTAGAGTCGTGCTTTTCTTACCGCTTAGAGTACCAAATATTTTTGCCAAATAGAATCCAGTCGCTGCGTCGAACTACCCGGCAGCCTGGTTTATATATTTTTATGAGCACATGAGAAATACAGAAACACATGAATCCACAGCGACTACTCTGACATGAGTATAAACCTGAGCACCTGATGGGAAGAATCCTATTTTAACAAAGCCTGTGAACATTTCTACTGTGCGAGTGCTGCGACGCAGCAGCTCTCAACCTGAATGTACTGACCTGTGGGCGGGAAGGGAGCGACGCGTCACAGACGTCAAGATCACGTTACTAAAATATATGTAGAGTGAAACATTTACAGCTCAATTTGTACTGTTGCTTATTTGTCCTGATGAATCGTTTGTGTTCGATGTAAATTTTCTAATTGTTTTCCACTGGGACCATGTAAAAAATAATTAAAAAGAAAAAAATTACTGTATATAACGGTGGCGACGACCACACAGACCTCCGGTATCACAAACGGCCACTTTAACATATTTCTCCCTCATGTTTTTGTATTTTGTAATATTACCGCAGGGACATTTTTTTTCCTTTTCCAGGACAAAAATAATACAAAACTTCTCCCAATGTCATTACTATATGCAAATGATTTTGGTCGACTGCATTTCTTTTGCGCCGCGTCGCTGCAAAACTAACCGGAAGGTTCACAGGGATAAATGTACTTGAAGAAGCAACAGAGTACTGGTGTGTTTTTCCCTATGGAGAAAGTTCAAGGTGTATATAAGTTTGTAAATGTTGGACTGCATATAGATCTAACTGTATTATGTAAAAAAAAAAAAAACAAAGCAAAAA
This sequence comes from Micropoecilia bifurca, assembly GCA_903067075.1. Taxonomy (NCBI): domain Eukaryota; kingdom Metazoa; phylum Chordata; class Actinopteri; order Cyprinodontiformes; family Poeciliidae; genus Micropoecilia; species Micropoecilia bifurca. The sequence goes on from CAEGAF010104768.1 coordinate 32,154, forward strand.
CACTCTGAAGAATGTCAAATATAAAATTTATAAAATAAATTCTATTATGTTTACAAATGTTTTGCTTCTTTGCTATTTAATATTTAAGTTCAGGGCTATTGGACCATACCAAACAATCCTAATCAGAGGTGAACTGATCAAAATGAGCAGAAATGAAATGTACACTTTTCACTTTTTTAACTGAACCACTTGTACCTGAACGCATCAACTTCTTTCTGGATATTCAGAGTTACTGTCCGTCACCTTCCTGAAGATCATCATTTGGTAAAGTATGGAAATGGTGCTATAAAATTAAACAGAATTGAATTTGTTTAATTCAAAAGTGGCTGCACAGTGGCGCAGTTTGTAGAACTGTTGCTTTGCAGCAAGAAGGTTCTGGGTTCAATTCCCGGCCCCAGCCTTTCTGCATGGAGTTTGCATGTTCTCCCTGTGCATGCGTGGGTTTTCTCCAGGTACTCCGGTTTCCTCCCACAGTCCAAAAACATGACTGTCAGGTTAATTGATCCGTCTAAATTGCCCCTAGGTGTGTGTGTGTGTGTGTGTGTGTATGGTTGTTTGTCCTGTGTGTCTCCGTGTTGCCCTGCGACAGACAGGCAACCTATCCAGGGTGACCCCACCTCTCGCCCGGAACATCAGCTGGAGATAGACACCAGCACCTCCCGACCCCATTAAGGGACAAGGGTGCAAGAAAATGGATGGCTGGATGGATAATTCAAAAATACTTCCTTAGGGGAAGTTAAATTTGTCAAAGATTATTTAATTTTGGTTAAATTACAGTGTGGAAAAGTTGGATCTGCTATTTGGTTAGAAATGTGTTATAAAAGACTATTAAAAAAAGAAGCTCGACCTGCATGAAGAATCAACCAGTCTGCCTCATGGTATCACCATGGTATCATGGTGAAGGGATACATCCTTTCATCATTAAATTTCAAGGTGACACTAAATTGGAAACAATTACTTCAGAAAAGCAAATCATGGTTAATATAAATCAGTTTCATTATTAAATTTAAGTAATAAAAAAGACACCACTTACATCAGTTTTGTCTTAAGTCATGATGAACTGGAACCGATTATTGTTTTTTCAAACAACTTCTTTGTCTATGTACAACCAAAACTACAGCAGCGGATTTTTATTTTTCCTTACAATTGTTGATTTCAGATATCAAAATAAAAGTATTGATTTATTTTTTTAAGTATTTTTAGAGCACAGAAATAAGATTTTTAACACAGTTTCAAAATATTTTATTACAATACAACTGTAAAGTTATTAGATTGTAATTTATGTTTTCCTCCAAAATCAACGTATAAATTTAATACATAAATATATTCCAAGAAACAAAATAACAGAGGTTTAATAGAAAAAAAAAACAGAAATATAATATTACTGACAAAAGCAAGAGGAATGTCAAAATTGTTTGCAATTTGCAAGATAAATTCAAATTTAATAATTAAGGACTAGCGTTAACATTTACCGTCCCCCAACTAAAGAGTTACCTTAAAGGAAGAAAACATCACTAAATCCAATCAAACCATAAAAAACCCACATTGTTCCTGACATTTTTCCCAAAAAACCCAAAGTTCATTAAGCAAACCTGCAGTCTGAGCTCGTCGTTAGAAAACTGCATGCGGAAATAAACACACCGTCCACTGCAGCCACCTCACCTCATGCTCTAAATCTGCTGACGCGAAACAACTTCAGAGAAACTGCAAAGTAAATGAGTGGTTCACAGCGTCCTCCACATTCATCAGCTGCCCTGCTGCAGGTGTGTAAAAAGCCTCAAGATAAAAGGCTACTGGCCCAACACGAATCAGAACAAAACAGAAAATCCAAACTTCATTATTATTTTAATAAATTCCCTGGGTCTCTATTTATTTTTGAAGCACCACAGATACTCTGATTGCCAACATCAAGTTTCCACATACCTTTGATTTGAACAGCTATCAATAAATCACTTCAAATTGGGTTTTTACTCATCTTTACCAGAACTGCTAATAATTGTGGAAGTCATTTGCTGACATTTCAGATCAGTAAGTAAATATGTGAAGTCACCAAGATGCAGAAACCATCTGTGAAGTCAGGGAGCGAGGGGTTGAAGGTGAGAACAAAATTAAATATGTAGAGACTCAAACAAATATACATTAAAAAAATGAACCAACAACAACATGAGTGGTAGAGGAAACTAAATCAATAGTACCCATATAAAGTGGAGGAGTGTGGCTGGGTGTGACTAAACAGAAATATGGAAGACGTACAAAAAGTAAAAAGAATATGCAGGACAATCAAGAGAGAAAACGACGTCGACATGAGGAAAGTGAAGTGGCCACTTAGTGATCTGAGTTAAAGTTCTGATATGTAACCAGGTGCTTGTTAGATTCAGCAGAGAGAGTCTCTGAGGTCTTACCATCTCCTCACCCGGCTGGTGAGTCGCATGCTTGATGAGCTGAGAGGAGACACGCACACGCACGCGCGCGCGCACACACACACACACACAGGGTCTCAGTGTTCAGGGTGAGGGATGAAGGACGTCTGGGTGTTTTCTCTCTCGCTCTGTTTTTTTTTTTTTTTAAACGTGCCGAGTCTTTTGTTAACATCCATCCTTCTGGGTGATCAAGTGATCCTGATATCGCTGCAGCATCTCCTGCATCCGCCGCAGCTGTGAGGAGAGAGGAAGAGGAGGATGATGTCAGCTTCATCTGCATGAACGCACACACAACTAATCGATAACACCGGGAAGATCATGTGATCGGCGGGGATCACGTGACCTGGGATGGGGTGAGAGGAGGCGGCGGCGCCTCCGCCTGGTTTCCCAGCAGGAGCGTTGATATGACAACACATTAATGTGAGCTGCAGGGAGTCTGCAGTTATGTTCTCATAAAACACGCCTCTCATAAGGAAATAAAAAGAATTGAGGAAAAAAATGAGTCTTTATTTCCATGAATGAAAAGATTTCTCAGGGTTAAACGGAGGGAGGAGAGGGATAACGAAACATTATTATCTACACATTATCTGCTGTAATATTCATGAAGGTCAAACATAAAATATTTGGTTTTCAGGAACTGAAATGTTAGGAACATTGTATAGAAGGCATCTTTAATAACATATACATTTATTAATAAATAATGTTTGCTACTGTACTATAACTGGTGCTTTACTTCACTCTATTAAATGTGAATTTATCAGTTTTACTGAATAAATGATCCAGACTTGACTGATAATATCTAGAGATTGATCTCGATTGTTGTGAGGTTTGTACTCTCATCATCAGGATTTAATATTATTAATTTGACCTTTTCTTTTTAATGCTAGAATAAAAATGAAAAACAGACTCAGGCAGTGATACTAGAATCTTGATAATGACAAAAAACTGTTCAATTTCTCCGCAACCTGGGAAGGAAACAGTATAAATTTGAGCTTGTGTGTAATTTCAAATTGTACCTTATTTTTCATTTCATTATATATCCACCATGTAAAACTAATGATTTCAATAAAAACCCCAGATTAATACGACATCTATGGTGATGAGTGTATGTAAACTTGTGGCCAGAACATCCTGAAACACGAATCCATCCAAAAATCAACATGTATCCTGTATTCATGGTGTTACGCATTATTTTCCTGAACATTTTATTCTGATGATTAAATAGTTATGAGGTTTTTAGTTCCTCTGACTTATTTTTTGACTCAAAAATAAACCTGTCTGTAACTCATTTTGTGACTATTTTCCTCCCGTATCAAAATCTCCTTCAGTCTTGGCTCAGAGGGTAAAGACGTTATGTGAGCTAACGGTCATCAGAGGGCTTGGTCAGATTTCGGGTCTGAGCTCGTTCCTCTGCTGGCCTGGAGGTCTGTGGACTCGCGGTGCTCAGAGCCATGCTGAGACTCGGGATGCGGCTCCGGCTGGCGGCCGGCGGTCCGTACCTCCTCGTCTTTCTCTCGGATGAGCTTTTCCTTCTCGCTCTCCGACGCTGCGGGGGCGGCGGGGATGGGGAAGTCGGTGCCGCTCTCTCTGGTCAGCTTGCTGCAGAGAGAGAGAGAGAGACACGAGGGTCGGCTTTTCTTCACCGTGCCATGCAGCGTCATCGCTGGCGGCGCTCGGTGGACGTACTTGCGGTTGCGTTCCTTGACCACCATGCGGGTCATGCTCTGGATGCACTGGGCTCTGTAGTTCTCGTAGTGAGTCTCCCGGGTCACGTCCTTCAGGTCCTGCATGTGTGTGCGGACCAGCATGTTCCTCAGCTTGATGAAGTCGCAGTGGGCGGCGTTTTCCACTGAAACAGAGCAACCGTCCGGCTCAGCTTCTCTGTAAGTCATGTGTTTGACACTAGAAACCACTTCAGTTTGCGAATTACCCTCTACGATGCCCCAGGGGTAGAGGCGGCCCCTCACCCTCTTCCCTTTGGCCTCCACCACCGTGTTGCTGCCAATTACTGCAAAAGGGATGCACTCCTTAAAAAAACAAAGAAAAAAACAATGAATACTCGCAGTTAGAGTGCAGGCTGTTTAAACTCGGCAGGTATTTTGCTCCGTTTGACTCTCACCTTCAGCTCGAGGTCTTGTTGCTTAAACTCTTCGTCTTCGTCGGAGTCGCAGTCTGGGAACTGATAGATCTTGATGCCGTACTGTTCGATCTCCTCTCTGATCTGCAGGGACAGCATGTGATTGGCTGGAAGCATTTAGGCATCACTACAGATGAAAACACCAGGATGACTTCACGTAATTTCACCATCGGTATTCAGATCTACAGATGATTGGTCTTGCCTTGATTTTCTTTTTCTTGACCTCGCTCGGGGTGAGCGTGTCGGCTTTGGCCAGAATGGGTACGATGTTGACCTTCTCATGCAGAGCCTTCATGAATTCAACATCCAGGGGCCGAAGGCTGGAAGCAGCAGAAAACACACCGATCTGCCGTTCAGCGACCGTTCGTTTTATGAAACAACTTCAGGATTATTTTCTGCTACAGATGATGCCTGTAACATCCATCTATTCTGGTGGAAATGCAGTTCCCTCTAAATGTGCACAGAAGTATAAATTTATATTTTATATGTCTGATAAACCCATTGTTTAGCATCAAAGGACAGGTGGAGAGGCATCTGATAAGTAATTGCTGTCACTAACCAGCAGAGGGAGCCCTTTCTCCACACCTTCAACTCTGTAAAGGCCTGTAGGATTGTTTTATGGGGATCTGGTGATGAGGAGCACAGCTAAGTGGAACAGTGAGAGCAAACAAATGTGACTCAAAGCACCGAATCAGCAAAAGCAGCTCATCGGTGTGAAAGCGCCACACAGGATCTGACGTCTCCTGAAGGTGTCAGCGAGCTGCTGCGTTACCTGGTTCAGTGTCACTATTCCCATCTGAAGAAATGCGTTGCTTATGGTCAAAAACAACCAATCAGAGGGGGTGTTGTGGTGGCGCAGAGGTTAAAAACAACCCACATAAGAAGGATAAGGAGGCCTTGGTGACTGTTGCAGGCTTGAATCCCAACCTGCCGCATGTCTGTCCTCTCTATCGTTACCCTACTTTCCTGTAATAGCACTTTCAAATAAAGGTCACTAGAGGCAATAAAACCTTTTTTTTTTTATAAAAAAACAAAACAAAAGAACTCTAGATTTTATTTTGTATGTAAACAAGCCCAGTTTGGTTTCTGGCTGTCACATAAACATGTTGAACTGCATTAGGAGAATTTTACTGTTCCCTCGGAAAGGAAAAACCAAACACCAAGCAGGCCAACTGCAGGGACCAGCAGCGTCCTCGTACCCATGGCCGAAGGGTGAAATGAAGTAAAGGCAGCAGTGAACGCGGTTGTCCTGGATGTTCTTGCGGTTGAGGCCGCTCTCGTCCCTGAAGTACTGCTCGAACTGCTGGTCGATGTAGTCCGCCACCGACTTCCAGCTGCAACCCAAAGAGACGGCCAGTGAACCCACAAGACGTTTTAACCCCTTTTCTCACCAAACGGAGTCTGAAGGTACCATTCAGTGTTGTTGACAGCATCACCAAATCCTGGCGTGTCCACGATGGTGAGCTTCAGCTTCACACCTTTCTCCTCTATGTCCACGGTGTGTTTGGTGATCTCAACCGTCTGTGTGATCCTCTCTGAGGAAAGAGTTCAAATATCAGCCGGAGCACAACAAAAGCCCCCAGGTGTCAAAGCTGCAGCTCACTCACCTTCAGCGTTAAGCAGCTTCCTATCTTTGTACAAGTCTGTGAGAAACAGGCTGTTGACCAGGGTGGACTTTCCCAGGCCAGACTCGCCTTCAAACAAAGAACAGCAGAGACGAAATCAGCGAGGCTCGAAGCGCTGTGATTAGCAGGCTCTTCGCAGTCAAAGGTGGGCTTAGGATCAAATGTCTAGAAGAGTGTAAATACGGGATTTACCAGCCACCATGAGGGTGAAGTCAAACCCTTTCTTCACAGATTTGCGGTGCACCTGGTTTGGCAATGTTGCAAAGCCCACATATTCCTTGTCTGGGTCCTAAAAGTAAACGCAGATGGAAAACTCAATCAGGGTTGTGTGAAAAACTCAAAACTGACAGAAAAAAATGAAAAAACGGCAAAAGCAGTTTAATATAGAAAAATATTAAAAACATTAAGATTGTTTAAGATCAAAATGTCCAACAACTGTGACATTATGATGAGCAAAAGGAAAAAACATCCATCTTTTGCTATATTCTTCTTAATTCAGAAAAAAATGTTTTGTTTGGAGGAGAGAAGCTGAAAGGATAAAAAGCTGTTTAAGAAACACCTGTCAGGCAGTTGATTATGACTTATGGGGTTCCTCAGGGCAGAGTGTTCGGACACAACTATACGTGAACACAGCATCAGATATATTAAAAGTATTTTATTTGTCCAACTATTATATTTTTTGTGCGTGCTAACAGCACTGGAACTATTAGCAAGAGTAAAAAAAAGGAAAACAAAAACTTATGGATATGTAAACTAATTCGGTCAAACTTAGATTAGGACAGAGAGAAACAGCTCAGAGAGAAACAGACAGATTCGTGTAAATGTGGTTTATTTCCTTTTGATTTGTTGATTTGTACATTACTAAATATTAATAATATTGCGGTTTCTAACTTTCAATAAAAAAATGCATCCTTAAAATGAGATTTATGCTCCCAGTTAGTCAACAACACCACTAAATGTGCGACTTCAGGGTACAAGACAAACAACAGCCAACTTGTTCTTCAGATACACCAGCACACTGATTTCAAAACAACCATCTGCATCAACACGTCAAAGCCTTTACAGCACAGCTGGCCGTACGGGACGGTCATCCTCCGTGGTTTACTCAGTCTGCTCGTTTTTACCTCATTATTGCTGTACGGATCAAACAGAGCCCAGGGGCTCCTCGGCCTGCCGGGGCTGATGGGAGACGGCAAGTCAAACTCCACACTTCTGCTCTGCGACAAGCTGGTATCTGAACCCGAATCTGACCGGGCTCGACCCGCTGCGGGGGGCTGCAAGCGAGACGGGGTGACGGGCCGGTCTTGGCCGTCAGCATCGTGAGCTTCGTGATTTGGGCCGTTCCCTCCGTGATGCGGAGGGTCGTGCAATATGTTCTCCACTTCGGAGTCGTCTGAATGGCTCAAATGCTATAGGGACACCGAGGCCGGAGCGGATGTGGTGAGGAGGAGAGAAACGAATGGGAGGGGAAGAGGTACGGGGAGGAAATGGTGCCAAAAGTAGAGGGAAAGGTGCAGAGATCCAAGAGGGCACATGGTTTTAGAGACGGAGTAATTTGAATAGGCCCCTCTAAAGCGAGACCCTCAGAAAGCTTCCCTGGTGTACCTGTGCAGCATTGTGGTGCCTGATCTGATTGGGCGACGACGGGCAGGAGTCCTGCTCGTCTGACGAAGAGGACGGCTCGTGGTCACTGTCCTCCATTGCAATGGGAGCTACACTGCACTCTGCAATCTCCAGTCACGACAGAGGGAAACGGGTGAAGAAGATGTCCAGGATGGAGATTGGAAAGGAGGGTCCAAAGAGGGATAATCAGGTGCACAAGGTTCGAGAGATGTGAGCAGTGAGGTGAAAGGATCGAGGAAGATGGAAGAAGACAATGATGAAATCAGAGGTTATAGAAATGAATACCATGAATACCAGCTGCATACCATTTTAGCAGATAGATGGTATGGCTGCAGCTTACATGGATCCACTGTTTGCTTTAGTGAATCATTTTGAGCTCAGCTGTGTATGGTTTTTCTAAATTTCTGCACAGCGAACCATTCAGTCTTTAAACACTGATTTCCACTCATTCGGGCAACAGAAATAATTGAATCCCAGCTGCAGTTACATAACCCAAAGAGTCACTGAATGTTTTATAGCAAGTTAATCCACTCACATCTCCATCCAATGAATGTTTTAAATGAATACTGCCACTAAGAAAAACGAGTCCACTGCCAAAGTTTTGGACATTTTAAACTCTGAATCCAGTATGATCATCTGGTAAAAGAGTTCAGAGATTCAAATGGATGAAGATTTGTAGCTGGAGGGCAGCAGAGAAATCGACTTGCCTTCCTGAGCGATCACCAAATCACTAATCGATGAGCAACAGGGAGGCTCTGTGACCCACATACACCACAGAAACGGTCAGTCACACAGCTTTAACCTGACTGCTTCCTGCTTTTAGCTTAAATACGACGCTGAGAAGCTGCAAACACAACTAAGCAAAGAGTCTCCCGGCAACATCTGCTGGGCTGTCTAACAACCACAACTCTTCCCGTTACTGAAGCCATTAAAAGCATTAATCAATCCCTTAGTGACAGCTGGATTATAAAGTCCTGTCCTTCGTCACCGGTGCATGCAGAGCATCTCCTCCTCCTCCGTTCCAGCCGCTCACCTGTTGGACCTGCAATCTGAAAGCAAAAGCTTCTCTCTGCTGCTCAGTTCGCTGCTCTTCACTCAGACTCCAGACGGCAGTCAGAGCTTCAGCTGCAGCGCTTACACAGAGGACGCAACGACCTTCAGCTCCACTGAGCCAATCAGGGCCCCGGGAACCGATCGGCAGCATTGATCAGCTCCGCGTCATCATCCAGAGGCCGAATACAGATCAGAACTAGGAATGAAGGAGAGGATTTTTTTTTGCTTCCTCCAGTTACCCTTAAGTCTGGATGACAACTCACAATCTGTTACAGAAGGATGAGGTCGATTTAATTAAAAAACAAAGATTATAGGCATAAAGAGCCACAATACGTCTTGAACAGGACGACTGTAGAGTTATGATAACTGACTTAAGACTTCAGATAGACAAAAACAGCTGACTAGAGATGGGAACAGAGTGCATCAGGAGTTAGTTTGCTTTTCACTTTGAAACTTGTTACTGAGTGTAGAAGATTTAGTTGGATGTTTTTAATAGTGAAATGTTTAGAAAAGGAAACCAGAGAAATCACAAAACAACTAGCAAGGAAAGAGTATTTTTATGGTGCAAATGACGATCCTGATCACAACTAACCGGCATCTTCCTTAATCTTCTTTCTTTTCAATTATTTTTAATTTCCCACCACTAAAAATGAACCTGTGCTGTTTGGTTGACTCCGTAGAGTTCTGCATGCCAAAGTTTGAAATAGTTTGAGTTAATTGTGTTGGGGATTTTCAATTAAACCAAGACAATACATATCTATTTCTGTTGCATGTAGCTCTAGAGGAAACTGGAATTGGCTAAAATGGGTCAAAGATCAATTGAAAACAAATCAGAAACTCTGATTGGTGCAAGGCCTTAAAAGAGTGTGTCTGTTCTTTTCCTTTCTGCTTTGTTTCAGTGGCATTCCTGAACAAGACTCCAAACCCGATCGGGTTACTGAGACAGGCATTACGGTGAGCGGCTGGAGGATTTATTCTCCCATCTGTATCACAAGTACATGTCAAAGTTAAAGTTAGGCAACAGGGAGCATTTTCCTCCCAAACTCAACCAACCAGACCATGAGTCTACACTCATTCATGTCCTCAAAATATTTGTAGATAGATAAATTACACACCGACTCAAAATCTCAACCACAAAACGACAGAACCAAAGACATCAGGGAGAAAATGAACACGCTTAGCAGTTTGCCAAAAACAAGTGTCCTCATGTCCTGCAGCGTAAAGGTTTGGACAGGAAATGGCCACTTTTTTATTCTGTAGCTTTGCTCATGTATGCCTTATAATCCATATTATAAAAATGTGAGACAATAAAATGAACAGAAATCTAGAAGGACCTGCAGTGAACTCTGACACCAATTCCTCACATTGTCCCTGAAGAAAACATCTCATCTGAGCTCTGAACCAATTAGTGTTTCTATAAGTGTTGGTTCATCTGAGGTTTTCTCCAACAGAAAGCTGAATAAACTCCAGTCCAGGTGACACCACAGCTGCACCGGGTTCAGCTTTAACATAAAACCAGGTTCAGAAGTAAAAAAACATGCGACTTCTAGTTCCTTTGAAACTCCACAGCTGCATAACAGGCTTATGACAAATCATCTTTTTTACACCGTCAGTCAGTTTAAGTCCATTTGGCCTTAAAGACTTCCTAACATTACTTTTAAAATACTTTAAACACTTCCTCACATTACTCAGAAATGCTTTAAAGACTTCCCCACATTTTTTAAAAACATGTCTCCATTTTCCCCCCGTCCCAGCCATAAATAAAAAAAAATAAAAAGAAAAAATTAAACAATGGTATGTGGATGAAAACATCGGGCCTTGGCAGTGACATATCTTACTTCAGCAGCGGCTTCTTTGGCATTTCCTGTAATACTGATAAAAATGCACTTAAGATGTTTTTGAGCTTCAGCAGATATTCGTACAACGCCTTGCAAAACCGTTCAACACCCTTGAAACCTTTTCATTTTCTGTCACATCGCAACCTCAAATCTCAGTTATTTACTAGAATTTTAAGGAATAGATTCACAGAGTTCATACATCTTGGGAAGTGGAGAGGAAATTGCATTTGTTTTAAAATCTGAAAAGTGTGGTGTGTATTTGTTTTTAGCCCGTTTCACTTTTATATCTTTAAATCAAATTCTCGGCAACCAGCTGCCTTTGAAGGTTATGGTAAATAGGCTTCACTCCGCCATCTTTGCACAAGTGGTAACAAAAAAATAAATACTTGACGCCATCACAGCTGAAAAAGAAAATGGCTGATTTTACAATATAATAACTCAGGTGAGCTGAATACACGTGCAAACCCCACCTTTCAGATTTTTATTTGTAAAAACCTTAAAAACAAAACAAAGCTATGAATCGTTTTCTTTCCCTTTACTAGTTAAGCAAATGGAAAGAAAATGCCAACAGCGTTCATCTTGGTCTCTGCTTGTAAAGAAGAAAAAGCTCAAGGGTTATGAATATAATCAGAAGCCACTGAAAGGTCTTTCATAAACTCCAAATGCACCGTCTGGCCTGGACTGCCTTGCTTGTTATATGAAATAAGAGATGGCAACATAGCAATCTGAGCAATCCTTCTGTTGCATAAACAGTTCAGGAAAATAAAAGTAATCATTTTAATCAGATTTAATAAGCCGTTGCAGAAGTAAGTGATAGGTTGCTGCTCAATTAATGAGATGATAACAGATTTTGTAGCCAACTCTTTAGAAAGACACCAATGTGAGAGGAATGAGCTGAAGTTTGTCAAACAGAAGCGCCTTCCTTCTGCTGGTGCTCAAACCTTCAAGGCAAAGAAGCCCTGCAGCCCCAGAGAAACAATTGAAGGACATGAAACCCAGCAGAACATAAACAAGTTGTGGGGCTGAATGTGCTGCTTTGTTACTCTTGGATTGTGTGTTTGACTGACACAGGACTGATTGATGATGATTTGTTACATTAAACACGGTTCTCCGGGGGAAAGCCTTCTTCAGCTGCTCCCTATGCGACATGGGAAACGCAATCATAAGCTGCCAGAAGTCGTACAGAAACTGTAAAGCATGTCTCTATTGATCTGCTTTGATGAAAGCATATTTCAGCCCAGGAGGGAATGCGTTCAGCAAAACTGTTCAGAAACCCAGCTGCAGTAATTACCCAAATCATTTGTCTTGGCAGCTTTTACAGCTGTTGGCACAGAAAATCACAAGACTATAAATGAGTGTAGTGTGGGAGTGTGAACAAATTATATATGAATGATATTTTGTACATATTAGGGCTGGATGACAGGAATTAAAAATAAAATCTTTTTCATATCTGATCCATTTTTGAACCTCTCTGTTTGAAAAAAAAATTAAGCAAATGCATTTACTTCAATCACCCCCTCTTTTGTTCAATGGAGTACTAGGAGAATATTTGCTTTAATGTTGGAATATAATCATAATATTAACAAAATAAAGAATTTTCCACAAGAATGTATTAAAATGACAAAAATCTGGATATTTCCATTCAAGTGGTTCTTTCAAAATACCAGGTAGGCCATAAATTTCCATACATAGAAGAATGTAAAATGTATATTTTTTTTATATTTCAGATACCCAAGAAGATGAGTTTGACAAAAGAGCAAAGAATTGACATTATACTGACGGCTGTATCAGGAAGCAGTCAAATGGTTGCACAAAACTTTAACAGAAAACATGAAACGAGCGTCACACACACCACACTGTGGCAAAACTTATTTGCAAGTTTCAAAAAACTGGAAATGTTGCAGATCAACCATGAAGTGCGATTACACAGAGTCCCACAAAAATAAAAGCAGTTGTCCAATGTAAAATGTTTATTTTTTCTATGTATGGAAACTTGTGGCCCGCCCTGTAGCCATAACATGATTCTGATGTGTTAAATGATTTGGTACTTCCTCATCTGTAAAATGTGTAAATCTCACGATGCTCAACAGAAGAAAAACAGATTCTCCAAAACCTAATATGAATTAACTGATCTAACTGATTGATTGCCCTAATGAATAATTCTTTTTAATGGTCCCTTTTTTCCATAACAAAAACAGAAGCCTGTGTGTTTTCCTCCAGCCTGTGAATAGCAGTGAGGCTCCCCTTGTGATGAGGCCAGCAGCAGGTGGTGAAGTGAGCCATGTGCGCTCTGTGTGAATGCTGCGGTTGTTTGGACAGTAAGAGCAGCGCTCTGTGTGAAGCTGGCTCGGCACACAGAGCGGGAGACGGAGGGGACGAAAATAACCCCTCTTCAAAACACAGCTCTGCATCTCAGGCGAATGATAAAACCTTAGATAACACGATAAACTTTCCCCTAGATAGCAGATCTATATATTCATAATAAATAACAAAAAGGGTAGAATGATATCTGCAGAGTAATGAGAGTAAGCTAACGTCTGCTACATGCATTCATTTAATACAAACGTACATCTACAAGCAGTTATTTCAAAGAGCAAGCAGGGAGTGTCAGCTAATTACTCAGACTGTTACAACACAGAGTGACGTGATTGGACCAGCTGGTCACTGGGCTTCTTCAACTATTTGTACTTTTGCCGTTTTGGTTGTTTTCCACCGGACTTTTTCAGGTCAGAAAAAAGATCCATCTGCCAATGAACATCAAATTTCACCAGCTTTGGAGAATTTTAGTTGAATTTCCAAAGGATGGAAAAGACCCAGAACTAGCTGCAGTGGATAACAGGAAGGCTAAATGTGTTGGACCAATCTCTTAACCTTTGGGGCTTTAAATATGTTTGATGCCATATTTGAAAATGTTGGCAGTAGACACTTAAAAATTTGCTCTTGATATTTTGTGATACAAGTTCAAATAGTAATAGTGCTTAGGGCTGTAGTGATACAATAATTTCATGATACGATACACGATATTCTGCTCACAATACGATATATATTGTGATATTCAGCAAACGCTACAATTCAATATATTTTTGCGATTTTCTAAAGATTTTAGGGGGACAGAGTGATTTTGGTGACATTTGTGACTGTTATAGAGTTGGACTGAAAACTGATTAAAAGCACCAACTACACAATACATGGCTCTGGTTGAACATGGACACAGACTTAAAGTCAACAGCTGGACAAAATGAATCAAAGAAGTGGTGAGAAAACAGGTTTCTTTTAATTGAAACAGTACAAACTGTAGCTTACATGCATTTGTAAAGTAAATAATATCTTTTTAACCTTGACACTTAACATCTGAAGAAATCACTCTAAGCCTGATGACCTAATCACTCTCCCGGTGAAGCAAGCAGTGAGTGAGCAAGGTGACAATTGGATGTTACGATGCTTGCGGATGAATAACGTTTTTTTTTCTAGGAAAGAAAATATCGATATATATCGCAAAATCGATATTATACAGCCCTAATAGTGCTATTACCAACCACAGTCTCCTTTTGGTGGGATTGCAAGCTTTATCAATTAGAATTTAAATAACCTATTTGCACAATAATTAATGCAGGATTTCCTTGACATGATAAACAATCTGATAATTGTCCATTCCTAGTTTGAAGCCTTTGGAAAATCTGTATTTTCTCATATGCAGTCAGGGAGACTGCTAATTGCTGAATTATGGAAGATGCTAAAAGCTGCTTAAATTGTGAACTCCGACTAATTTGTCTACAACTTTGACTTTACTCCAACACTTTGAGAAGCCTCCACCTGTTAGCAAAAATACTTATTGATCCTGTACACAGGGAAGACTGGAATGTTATTTCTCTAACAGGGAAATCAGATCTATTAAAAAATGCATCAGCAGATTGAAGCTTTACAAAAACATGTCTGAGTAGCCCATGTCTAAAAAACACTGTGATAAGTCAGGAAAAAGCTGCAGCACATACCTTTGCATCACTACTAGGTTCTGAAATCATTGCCAGAATATCCATAGAGTTTCACCTCTAACAGACTCTCAGACGGCAACTCGGACAGAGCAGCTCCTTCAGTCTTTATCAAGTCACAGAAGAACATCCACTCCTCTCGCCTCAGTTAGTCAATGCTAAATGATACTTTACTCCCCTCCCATCTGGCTCAGTCTGGGGACATTTCTCGGCAGACAGGTACAGATTCAGTCCCTCCGCATGTCAAGCATCTCCAGAGCTCCACCCTGCTGACCCATTTTGTCCAGTCTTGTGGTCATTTGCAGGTCATGAGTGAAAGGTCAGTTGTCGTCCTGTTCCACAAACTATACCTCTATATATAAAGCATGAAATTCATAATTCATGAGTGAAATAGTGACAGAGCACTCTTAACAATTTAGCTAAAATGACAAAATAGCTAAAGAAACAAGTTGATTTGTAAAAATGAGCAGACGTTTTTACAGAGGCAGACCCGTTTAACTGTGAGCGATGGCGGTGCCAGAACAGCACATGTGTGCCTTCGTGTGTGTCCACGGAGGAAAAGTTGATGCATTCAGGCTACAACTAATCTTATTATTTAATGCACACTTAAGTGGGCCAGAGCACAAAGCTTCTCTGTTCATCTGGGCACATATCTGAGCTTTGAAAGTCTTGTAACACTCATTCTTTAAGAATTAGGATTTGGGGGATTAAATCACTGAGCTGATCTTGCGAGTCAAATTTTCTGTAAAAAGCCTAATGCCAGTCCGGTAATATCTGCCGGAGTGTGTTTCTTGATTCAACAAATCATAATTGTCCCCGAGATGAAGCGCATATTTGGAAACAAAGACGCAGTTGGAAAAGCCCAGCTCAAGTCTGGGCTAAGATTAAATCTCTAAATCTCACCGTTCTACTGCAGAGGACAAACAAGGGCTGAGCTCAGCTGGGAATTCATTTTCTGCCGGTGGGAAGAGAACTAAACGCTACGCGATCCCAATCTTAATGGTGCTCAACTCAAGACTGCCAACTTATACTACTGTAATAGGTATCATGAGAAGTAGGCAGACCGAATGCAGCACAAATAGCATCGAGTCAACATAATGCGTGTTTTACAGACCACAGAGTACGCAAATCCCAGATTTAAACGTGTCAGAGTCGGTCGGGAGGAGAGAGTGGAGGAACAGCGGAGACCGAGAGACAGGAGACATAACTTCCTGTAAGGAAAGATGGTGTCTGGGGAGACGGCTGCTGCTCTGCCTTAATCTACTCTGGCTGGATCACATCATGACAGTGATTACCATGGACTGTCTAAAAGGGCTGACAGAGCCCAGAGGACGGATGGCTTAGGTTTAGACGGACCGCCTGCCTTCACTGACCCAAACTTATAAATGAAACAAAGTTAAGATATCAAACAGCTCATCATTATGACTGATCTCATCAGAAATGTCTTGTTGCTCCAATTTATGCTGCAACAAAAGTTTAATATTGCAATATTTAGCTACATTTTTTCACAGCTTCAGCATCTTGAGTTCATAAAATGTGCATTGAGGACAAGAAAAGTCCAGAATGTGCAGAATGTGCCACATAAAACGCAACATAACGTTGCATCTTTGTGACTGCAGCAGTTCAGACACTGACACTTCAATGCTGACTGCAGTTTAACATGATATGCAACATAATCTCAATTAGGCCAGAAAGACTAGACTGAGTTTTTATCAAATCTAAATCTAAAGATAAAAAATAAAAAACAGAGGAAGAGGATACCTGAGAAGTTACATGAGTACTACTCATTCCGCGTTCAGAGAAACTGATATGTTTGCAGAACCAGCAGCACAGACAGTAGAGGATGGACAGCGCCACCTGCTGCCTACGACTGTAAATACTTTACTGTCATACATCGCACACACACACTTTTTAAATTAGATTACTGAAAAGCCTGTTAATATCATTAACTTTATCACCAAGTTGCTTCCACAGACGCATGTTTGAAAGAATATTTCTGTGAATTATGATGATTTTCAACTTGTGGATGATATTTAAAATTAGAATACTACATCAAACCATGAAAAAAAGATTAATACAGAAATGTAGGCATAATGAAAAATATCTTAAATAGCTACTGAAATGTTGCTTTCGATCTGACAAACAGGCCTCATATGAATGCGTATTCTAATTAATTCAATGTGTCTGCATATTTCTTTTCCATGCATGAATGGTCCAGTCAAAGCTGCTCAAATAGGACAGGAAGCAGCCTCCTAGCAGAGGTTTAGCTCTCAGTGTACGCTGACACTCTTTGAAGCAGATACCGCCATCTCTGCAGGAACATAAATATTGTCCCACAATGGCGAGGAACCAGGAGCTGCAGGATTTGCTGAACTTACACTTCCTACACTTCCTCCTCCATTCAATTAAGGATCTTTATCTGACGCCAAGAGATTCCTGTTGGAAAGGAGCTCAAGTAGTTTCTCACTTTGTTTTTTTACCCCCTGTAAGGTGGCGCGCCGCAACAAAGGTTCAGCTCTGGCAAGGAGGGGTTTCCACTGGAAGAAAGGGAAAGGCTTTACCTCATCACAACCATTGTTTGGTTCATTTCAGCCGCAGAGAAACCTGCAATCTGTTCTCATTGCTCAAATATTTCACCAAGGGCCTTTGTAAATGTATTCACACCCCTTGGTGGAATAGGATTTACTGTGATGTTGTGTGCTAGACCAGGAGTGGGCAACTCCAGGACTCGAGGGCCGGTCTCCTGCAACTTTTAGATGCATCTCTACTTCAACACACCCGAGTCAAATAATGAGGTCGTGTTAACCTGCAAAGCAGAGACATTCAGACTTTCTTCTTTCATCCTCCCTACTCCTGCTGAAGCATCACCACTGCCTGATTCTGCCACCACTGTATTTCACAGTGAGGATGTTCAGGGGAAATGGCCATAATTTTCTACAACACGCAGTATTTTATATGTAAGGGGGGAAAAAGTGCAAGTTTGTGATTTGATCAGAGCAACATCTTCTGCTTGTTTGCTGTGTCTTATGGCAAATGATTTATGGGGTTTTTTCAGCAACGACTTCAGGAAATGGCAGCTTTATCCTGCATAACTAATAGTGTTGTCGTCAGATTCTTCCACCTGAGCTGTGGAGCTCCTACAGAGTCCTCCATGTCCAGACAGTCTGTTTAAAAGGACAGTCATGTCTTTGTACGTCTGCGGTTGTGCCATACATACTGTGTCTTCAAAACTGGAATTTTGTTTTTATAACCAGAAGGTTTTAAACTTTTGTGACTTTCTCCCCAGTTTTCTGTCTTCCTTGGTCTTCGTGACGCCGTTTGTTGCCTAATAAATGTCTAAGACCTTCACAGAACAACTGGATTTACACTGGAAATAAGGCATAATGCTCCTTGAAGTTTCAAAAATATGAACTACTTTTTGTTGCTTCGTTTCATAAATGCCATTAAAATATGCTAAAGTTTGTGGCTACAACGTAACAAAACGTGAATAAGTTCAATGGCTAAAAATAAGGTTTGTGCAATATTAGGAAAACGTATAATATGTGATCCTATTTGTGAATGCTGAGACAACGATAAAACTTGCAATAAATGAAGAATTGCACAGTAGCGTCTTTCTGCTATAGTTTCTTACCTAACATCGACTCCTGATAATTTACATGAAAAAAGTAACATTTTCATCCAGACAACAAAGTTTTTATGAAGTAGCTGCACTATGTAAGGAATAGACGGCCTCAATATATGATACTTCGGTAATTAGCTTACCCTAATTGCACTCCAGGCATTTCCTCACCAAATGCATATATTGTGATATATCTGATATGTAGTGCAGCCTTAGTATAAATACTTACATTCAGTTGAATATGTTTATCTGTGGGTAAACCAGCATTTATGAACACAAACCCAAAGGAACTCGTGCCAGCCTGCAGAGAGTGTGATTTCCAGCTGGCTGAAAATATGTTTCAGGATCACTTGAGCAAGAATGTTTTTTTTTCCATTTGATTAATTCACGTTGAGATGACGCAGAGAATCTAAGAGGCAAAAGCAGACAATAAGGACCTCTGTTCCACACCAAGTGTGTTTGTGTTTCCTTGTTTAATGCATTTTAACATCTTGAGAAACCTGAGCTGCATCATTAGCAGTAGCATGAAGGGTGTAGACTGTATAAATTGAGAAATGCCAGCTTTATATTTATAGCAGATATACAACTTGCACATCAACACAACCAAATTACACTTCAAAAGCGGCAACAAAAAATCCTGGCTTCCCATGAACTGTAACTACCCTTTATTTTACTACCTTTGGCAGAGACCTGGAGATTTTAATGAGTCGCACTGTTTATTCTCAGTCATTATCTGGAATGGGAACCAGAAACAGACCCCCAGATATCTGCACAAACGGCTGCTGCATCATGAAGAAACCGCAGCTTAAACTCAACCAGGGTGGAGAAAATGGCTGGGGAATATCTCTTTGGACTGGCATGCAGTCGAGCAAACACCTGTGAGACAAAAGGCGACAAACAATCCCCGCATCTGCAGGGTGGTGCCCTCCATTTGCCCTGGTGAAAGGAAGTCGGAGGGATGGTGTGTGGCCCTGCTGCGACGGTAAATTCCAGTCTGTCTAGCTCCCACGTTACATGAACACAAAACCCCTGAGTGTGATTTTTGGCTCCTGCTGAGTCTTATCACAACACGGCTGAGGTCTGAAGTGGGAGCTCCAGATCTGCAGAAACACAGCTGCATTGTGTCTGTTGCAGATGCAATAAGAGAAATTGCATCAACGTCTGGACTGAGGGTCCTTTGTTACCCGATCGAGGCGGCACAAAGTTAGTGTCAGAGATGCATTACTTTGTCAACTATAAAAAAGATTTTAGCCCCTCAGTTGTGACCGATTAGGGTTGCCCTTCTGCTTGATTTATCAGCCTAGTGTTACTGTTGATCTGGTGACTATTTTTTTATATTGACTAATAATTGGATAGCAAAAAGTGATTAACAGAAGGATATTTTCACAGAATTTGAACCAGGTGAAACTAAAACACTTTAGTTTTTAGTCCAACATATTTGCAAAGGTTTGTTTCATTATTTCATTTTAAATTCAAAATGTATATTTTCTTTGTACAGTTTTGGCTTAATTATTGTTCTAAATTCAACAAATGGCAAGATTTTAACGTAGTCAGTTGATTTTCAAAAGCTGGGAGACATACAGTGTTGAATAAAGTTTAGATATAACAGGTTTGGTTGTAGAGTGTGTGGTTTACAGCCATGTGGCAAATACAGCACACCACACACAAACAGATTTCACTCGGCAACATCCAGGTGTCAGATGGGAAATTTCACAAAACCTCGAGGTCAGACGCGAGTTCAAAGTAAACAAACATGGCCGACTGAGAAGAAGCACAGAAGAAATGCAAAACAAAGACATCTGACGTACACTGGGCTCTCTAGTGCACCACGGCGGTTTTGTCTTATGGATTTTGGATGCCCCGTTGTATTTTCTTCACCTTGCTTTCTGATTGGCTTTCTGAGTGTCCATTCCTGAAGCTAGGATCATAAATGATTAGCAACCTAACTGTTTCTGACACAGACATGGTTTCTGATTAATTGCAGCCTCAAAAAGAACTACCGGTACATATACGTCACACAAAAAGCCTAATTATTAAACAATTTCTGTTATTTTAAGCAGCATCCGTTTATAACGTTATATTTATGTTAATTTGTTAAAAAGGATGTCTAAGAGTGCCATTGAAGTGGCTGCCTGGTATACATTTGCACTTGTGCTTTCACACAATTGTTCACACCAGAAGTGTTTCTTAAAGTGAGAACAAACCAGATGTTTTGGCTCCAAAGCCTGAGCCTGTGAAAGTCATCCTGTGTCAACTGCTTTTTTTTTTTTAACTTCATCACATAAACATCCTTTGCTGTGTGGCCTTTCATAAATAAAGCTCAGCATAAAGATAAATATACAATAAATTGCAATTTCATCTCCAAATCAGAAAAAAACATTTCCTGTTTCTTATGGACCCAACATTTTGTTCAAAGATTGCTCTGATATCTCAGGCTCTCATTCTGGTCTAGCTGAGGTTTCTGTGAACGATCTGTTTGTCTTATTCTCTAAAAGGGTTGTATTTAACATGTTATGACTGACTGACTGACATGACATAGCATTGGTTTAAACCTACATGTCATTCACAGATGTTAATCAATCCAATCTGATTATCTGGAATGGGATTATCTGACTGACATAGCATTGGTTTAAACCTACATGTCATTCACAGATGTTAATCAATCCAATCTGACAAAAGCTGACATAGCTTGCCACAATTTTCAGATTTTTTGTGTAATCGTCCATCCATCCAGTCTCAGGTCTATTCAGTTTGCTTATACAGGATTGATTCACAACAAAATGTTTTCTTTTAGAGTTCAAGGGCTATGAATACTTCGACAGGGCACTTAACTTACTCAGACTCCACCTAATGTTACACATAATTGCCCCCTTCCTCCTGTTTTCATCTGGTACTCTCCTCCCTTATTATAGCTGCTTCTCTGATGTTGATACTCAAACATAAAAACATGCAAAGTCTCGAGTGCACAACACAAGTACAAACAAGATGCCATATGACGCAGTGACAGTAGCACATACACCAACCATATGTCCTCACTCACTCCAGATTCAGTTCTGACTAATCTCTCATTCTACTGCATTCTACTGCATATTCGCCTTCCAGGAGGTGAAAAAAGCCCCTGCACTTCCAACTCTAAAACAAAAACGTAAACTGCAGGTAGAGCAGATTCCAAGCAAAGTCATCAGCGTTGGTTCAGAGGACACAGCTGACATTAAAAAAAAAAAAAAGAGAAAAAGGTGCAACCAGGGAGAGGTTACCAGATGCAGAGGGCGTGAGTTTGTGCTGCTGAATCTACAGCATTTCACTTCTCATCACAACGCAGATTACATGCTTCACTCACCATACTGCAGATGGCCAAGCCACACACGCGTTCGCACGCCAGCAGAGGATGCCAACCAGCCGTGAGCTGGGTGCCGACAGGACGTTTTTGCTTTTAGCTCCCGCGTACAAACGCAGTCATAGCAGCGGTGACACAGCTAAATGGCAGAGATAACAGGAGGAGGAAGGACAGAGGCTGGCTGCCGTCTAATGGGAATGAAAAAAAAACTTTCAGTTTTTAGGACTTCCTTTCACAACAACAAAAAAACTCTAAACTAGAAAATAGTAATTAGCAGGCAATAAAAAGGCAAATAATAATATAAATCAATTAAGGTTATTTGTATGGCATATTTCAGCAACAAGGTAGTTCAAAGTCTTTACATCTCGGAAAAATATCAGACGCATCATACTGACATCAATTTTGAAAACCAGTAACAGGTATTACATTTGTGCCATTGTTATAATTGTCTATAAACATCAAATATGTTGGTCGATGGTCCATTTGTTATGGTTCAAAAGCAACTCTACACAGGTGGATGTATAGTCCTAATTTAAAAGAAGTCATTTTTTCAGCTGTTTCGTAGTTTTCTGGAAGTTTGCTCCAGATTTGAGGTGCATAGAAGCAGAATGCTGCTTCTCCATGTGTTGATATCTACCAGCAGCATGTTAATCACCATTTTCCATCACAGTCTGTCGGGAAAACAAAAGATAAGGAGTTAAGTGAAGTCAGCTATTTTGACACTGATCATTTACAAATGCCTTGATCGAGACAGTGAGTCAATATTTTGTATCAGATCAGGACAGTCTGTAGAAAAGCACAGACCTCCCTTTTTCTTTGACGTCTCACCTGCCGATCCAGATTTAGTTTGATTACGATGACTTTTTCCAAGGATTATGACAGATAAAAGGAAAACAATGTGTTGCAGTTCTTTGACAGAGATAATGGCATCCCATGTAAAAGAGAAGGAATACATTTATTTATTATTCCTTTTTTGTTTTTTTCCTTCAGGAGTCACCACAACAAATCATCCGTCTCCATTTAGTCCTGTCCTCTGCATCTTCTACCCATGCACTTCATATCCTCTTCATCCAAATATCTTCTTTTTGCTCTTCCTCTTAATCTAACATGACCTATTGCCTCTATACTCAATCCTGATCCTTTCCATATTCGTCGCTCCCAAAGAGAACCTCAATAGACTTTGCAGCCGCCAGTTGTCTTTACTCTATGGGAAAATTAATTTCTGCTTCCGACACTTTTACTGGATTAAATAAAATTTTAGCATTTGATCTAACAAGGAGAACTTAGCCCATCTCGATATCCAGTTGAATGAATGAGTGTTTCTCAAATTCTCACACGAAGGTCAATTATTTCTTGTGTAGATTATATTAGAGGTCCAGAGTGCATTAATAACAAATGCAAATTCCCTTAAAGTGGGCAACATCTAAGCTGAAAATTCAAATATTAATTTGATACGAGTAATATCAGATTGTATTCATTTATCTTGGCACAATTTTCACAATCTGTTAGCGGTAAGTCGCCAACCACTGTTTCTGTTCATCAGGAAATATTTAAAGGTGAAAACAACCTCAAAGTTTCCAAGTACTGCACAAGGTAAAATCAGTTTTTGCATCATGACAGGTTTTTAATAGCTTAGTAGTATAAATAATGAAGAGTACAGGACACTGCCAGCACAGGGTTTGGCACGCAATCTGACACTTTGAACACCCAGAGCCAATATTGTTTGGATCTGTGTTTTTCTTGCCAACTTTCTTAGAGGTAAACCTTTAATTTTAATCACTAAATGTTTGTCGTGTGGTGGAAAACTTGGCATGGCTCTGGAGTTTCAAGATAAAATGAATTTTGATTTGATAGAATAGGTTTATAAACCATGTTTATGTTCCCACTGAGGGAGCTGAAGAGGGATGAACTTGAGTGCGATTGCCTTTGGTCGTGGTGGCTGCAGGGACCAGCAGGGACCAGCAGGGTCTGGGGGCTTCATGGCACAGAGTGACAGTGATGTGGAGAGAAGGATGTGGGTGAGGGGCACATTGACAAGAATCAAAACACAACAACAACAATGGGAAGGACACAGTGAAGACATTTTAAGCATCAAACCGATGTTAAATTCAGAAATTAAATATGCAAAATAAAAACATCTTACAACCATCAGAGAGGGTTGCATTTTGCTTTAATCCACCCCTACTAAGATTTCCCCAAAGGAAAGCTTGTCATTTTCAGAAGACTGCATTCACTTACAAGCTGGTATATAAAGCATAGAGCTGGAAAATATAGCTGAAAAATTTATCATGATATAAACATTTCATATCAGTTGATATCAATAATTATTGATTAGTTTTTGCATAAAATTTCAAATACTGCCAAACTTGTGATATGGCCTTTCCTATTTAGTCTACAATTTTCACTCCATGCCATTTTTTTAAAACATGAAACTGTTGATGCGCAGGTTACTCAACAGGTTGTTGCTAGGTAACCAAAGAGTGAGTGAGTTGCTAGGTAACCAAAGAGTGAGCGAGTTATTTGATGCCATTCACCTTGTTTAACTGACCATGGGTGGTTGAGTGGCTAAAGTTTTTCTTCTGCCTACGTCACCCAGAATGCCGTGCAGCTCTGGATCTGAGATAAGTGACATTATTGAAAATCGTATCAGATGTATTATCGATTGATATTAATCTTTCGCAATATATATCGTTATTGAATTAATGCTCAACCCTAAGAACAAACTTATTTTTAATATTTTACAATACAATGTTATCAAACTAGAGACGTTTAATCTCTAGCTGAAGCTCAATAAGAGATAAGACATGGATGAAATTAAAGACATCCACTTTAGCACAGAATATTTAAGCACTGGCTGTAATCTCTGTGGATCCTATAAGATCCTGAACTAGATGTCGTGACTTTGGCATCATTATTTTAGCTTCCTGCCAGCCATCTGTGACTGAGGAATAAGAACTCCGGTATTTGTCTTTGAGTGAAGCTGAAAACTCAAGCTGTGTTTTCGCCGACGCTCCTGTGTCTATTTGCTCTGAGTGAGTGTACAGACACTCTGCTGAGGAACCGCAGCCGTCCTGCCAGCAGCCGCACTGGGTTGGCAACAACAAGCCACATGTGTGATGTACAGAAAACCAAAACTATTATACAGGTACAGGGGAAAAAAACAATGAACCTGCCAGTGGAAATCTTTACACATAAGCAACGTCTGAAGGTCTGGTGAAAAGACAGGAATAGCTGGTGTATTTTTAGCAGTAATAATAATTTAGGTAAATAATAAATTGGATTTTAAAAAGAAGGTAATTTGTCCACGGCAAAAAAAAAAAAATGGACGTCCACATCGTCATCTCTTAACAGACTTTATCAGGTACCTAACAAATGTACTAAAGTGCTAAATAATCTATTTCTACCCTCCATCTTCGATTTTTCTTCACAATAAACAGTTTTTCTCACTTAAACGCTTTTTATTTACCAACAATGGTCCCTCTGCCAACAATGCTTGGAGCATCTGTTGGCCATGTTTCTGTCACTTACCTTCAACATTTTACATGTTCCTACTAATTATTAAACCTTTTCCAGCATAAAGAAGAAGAACATTTATTATTAAGATTTCACCTCCTGTATTATGAAGCCCTGCCTCTAGTTTCACACAGCAACTACTGGTAGAAATGCACCAATCAAAGTTATTTGTCTACACGTTGTTTAACATTTCCTGGGAAACTTTGTAATATCTGCAGTTGCGATGTGTTATTGTGGAATGCTTCATTTTAAAAGCAAAGATTGAATTATTAAAAAATGCTCTATGACCAAGTGTGAGATTGAACCACAAGAATTTGTTTAACCAAATGCTGCAATCGTTGATGTGAATAATCAACTTTGTGTTTTACTAAATTAATATGCTGACACTAAGAGATGGTGGCTAATTTTATTTTTTTAGCTAGAGAGAAAACCTTGATAATCAAGTAAAAAGCGGTAGGACCATTTTTAGCACTTTCTATACAGAAATGTGAAGTAGTGAGTAAACTCAGCAGGCACACAGACAGAGTGAAAGTTTACATACATGATCAGAAATGTGAGAAATGTGCATTTTTTTCCTTCTCCATCAGTTGGGAACAGAAGTCTGATAGCTGACCTTAAACCAAATTCTCAGGCTAACTCTATTAATAGCCCAGACACCAGTAAGCACAAGACGCAGCAGACTGGGATTGTGTATGGTGCCGTGCTTTAGTCTAGCTGTAGATGGACTGAATTATTATTTTTCTTATTTGGACCGAACTATTAAATCAAGTCTTCCACTCTATTCTCCAAACACACTTATGATAGTAACTCTTTAGAGAAAGATTGAAACACGTGTCTAATGCGCAAAAACAAAAAACTAAAACAAGGTTCGCTGTTCCTGTTGACGGGGCCAAATGTAAGAACTACAACAAAAAATAGTCTTCAATCCAAGACCTTTTTCAAACCTATAGTTTACTTTGAATCAGTTGATAAGCTAGAGTTCATTTAATCAGACTAAACAACTCCATTCTATTTTTTTTAAATGTAAAACTAAATTCACTGATAGTTTTACATTTGCTGCACTGCTGGAAGGTAAAACTCTGCCTCACTCAAGCTTTCTGACTGCCTCTCCTCCTCCTGCTGAAGAAAAAGCATTCCCACTGCATGATTCTACCACTGTTGTGTTTAATGGGGCAAAAATGTGAAAACATCCGAGGGTATAGTACACAAGAGTGCATAAATCAGGCATAACTGTCCTCACCTCAAGAGCTCAACAACTTCGGTCAAGTTTCGGAAACATGTGTTGGTCTTCAGTTGTTAATCTTCCAATAACACAAGATTATCAAGAGATATTTTCAAATTTTCTGTCAACTTTAAACATTTTTTTAACTCAAAAACACGACGGGTCGCTGGATGAATGATTGCCCTATAGCACCAACCACTTAGCAAGTTTTCTGGGAGAAACCTTGGTATTTATTCAAACGACTCGCTTGCTGATCGCAGTCAGGATCAGGAGCCTCGGCCAAAACACAGCTTACAGTTTTATAGGGAGGGTTTCATTCGATTCACATAGTTTGACAATCTACTTAGTTACAGAGCAAGAACAAGTATTGGGCGAATGAAAGAAACAATCACTAAACAGTCATGAGAATAAAAGAAACAATTCAACAACTTTACACATCATGAGATTGCAAGCAAATAAACTATTTAATACCAAGGCCAGAGAAACTGCTACAAAAGATGTTTTCATGAGCTCATGCATCACACGAGAATCCTAATGCTGTTATGCATTGATTCAGTTAATGATCATTGTAACTTTAAAAATTTCCACTACAGCTGTAAACTTATATTTTATTGTGAAGAGTGTTTTATGAAGACAGATATTTACTGTGCTGCATTAAGTTTGCTTTCTTTAAACCACCAGGGATCAGTCTGTTCTGTCTTGGGATGCTGGCAAAGCCAAGATATCATTTCCAGAGCTACTCATGTGGTAGCTTTCCCAGTGAAAACAATGTCACAAGCAAAGCCACAGAGTGGAAAAGACCACAAGAGTAATTTTAGATAAACATGGTGTCACAGCTACGTTTCACTGTACGCCTACAAAGTTTCTTCTTATAGTTTTACAGGCAGGGAAGAAACAGCACTACACTAACTGAGATACTTACGCTCACAAAAACATCTTCTGACTTAACGATTGTTTTCTTTTGCAATTCTCTGATTATATTGAAGCACAATGTTCCATCACTGGCCAACCAGATGAGGGTTAAAGTAATGAAAAATAACTTTTAAATACTGGCTTTTCTGTTGGTCTTCCCAAATAAAACAACAAATACTAACTGCTTATAAGGAGCACCAGTGTCAGCACTGTAAATGTCCATTTGCAATAATTTTAAAGCTTTATACTATTGATGTAGTCCACATGTGTCAAACTCGAGGCCTGGGTGCCAAATCCGGCCCACCATAGTTTTTTACGTGGCCCTCTAGACTTTAGATGGACGCATAAATAGAACCGTCAAGATAACAGTGTGCTTAAATATTTTATCAATCAAATCAAAATAGTTTTCATCTACTCACGGCCAGATTACATCATTTAGTCCCTCCAGTTTCTTGAAAATGTTTTAGAAATTCAATCAAAATCAACAAACTTTCTCACCTTTTTCTGTGTCTTTTTTGCGCTAATGCTAATTATTGCAGATTGTTTGGCAAACATTATGAGAAACATTGGGTTTAAGTGGTGCTAACTTTCTTACTTGTACCAAGCAGCTGCCTCAGCCTCAACTGATGTCAAATTATAGTCCATGATCTATATGGTGAGGAGTAAAACGTTGCATTTACAGTCATACATATGTGAACTTATCAAAACTCTTTCTAAATTAGTACCACAAACATTTAATTTTTATTGCAAATAATCACAAAATCAATTGTAAAACCATGGAGGGACTGATGGGTCTTATCAATACATTCTGGCACAACTGGCCCTTTAAGAGCACCCAGGATCTTGATTTGACCCCCCAAAAAAGAGTTTGACACTGCTGATCACATGTTTAAAAACAACTGAGACCTTTAACCCATTACTAAGGAGCAGATTAGATTTGGCAGTTCTATGAATCACGTCATTATTACTCTCCAAAATTAATATGTTAAACATCAGTTTTTAAATGTGCAGGATATTTTAAATCTTGTAAATCAAAGGTTAAATGCATTCCAGCTTCTTGTGCGCTCCGAAAGGTTTTTGCATTCTTCACAGACATAAATACCACAGATGAGCGACACAAGAAGCTGGCAGGCTGCAGTCAACAGGTGTTCCTGCACAAAGACTTTATGAGACTATTTTGATTTTATTAATCGTGTTTAAAGACCTTGTTTTATAAAACACTCTAAATTAAGTAAATGATTTGTTGAATCAGAAGCAAACAGAGAGTTGGCTCTGTTGGCTTTATAGGAGTAGAAAGAAAGTGTTTTTGTCCAATTTTGCAGGTATATTCCATTGC
>CAEGAF010104771.1:0-13852 GCA_903067075.1 Micropoecilia bifurca
TCTTGCTTTTCTGCAGCAGACATTCTGCTAATATGCATTCTCACAGCTGTTTCGCTAGGAACAGCTATTTTTCTAGTGTTTATATTGTGATTATTAATAAGTTTTCGCCTGAGCACAGCGGTGGAATGAAATATTGGGTTCATTTTTATATTTGACAAAATCTCTATATATCTTTTTTTCTTTATAAAGAAAGAAATAAGGAAGGAAAGAAAGAAACGGAACAATTACTTCCAGGTCATTTTGCTCCAGAACCTTCCTAAAGAGAACGTAGTTTCCTACCGGAACTGGGCGATATCGGACCGGAAGCGAGCGCGAACGGTTGTTGACGAGTAAGAACGTCGCCTTTCTGTTTGTGCCAGTGTTTAAGGATCCCGTCTCTGTTTAGGTGTTAAGCCACTGTCTCAACCCAGCGCACGTTGTATCTCTTAAACTGTGTTACATCAAAACAGGCTGTTAGGAAACAGTCCAGACTTATTATTCTCACCTCACTGAAGTTTTCCTCCGCCTCAGCGCCATGAGTTACTCTGACTACGACTCAGACGGATATTTGTCAAATGAAGATGCCGACTATGTCCCATCAGGTGAGGCTGTGGCTTTCGTTAAATAATCCCAAGCTGTTGAATAAGAGGACGATGGTTCATACAGTTAAAACAGACACACTGAAGACATCCAGCCAGATGTCTTCAGTGTGGAAGTAATATATTAATAGTATTACTATAATATTAATAATGATATTTAATTCTTTTTTAATCTTGAACAATTTACTGTAGATTTTTCTTATGTGGGAAATATGTATCCTATAGTTTAAAAAAAAATTACAATTCTGACGGTATGAGCCATTATATACAGCACCAATAGTTACAATGTGTTAACATTTGTATAATAAAAACTGAGACAACACGCAGAAGCAACGTTTGGATTAAATTAGTTCAACCTTTGGTTCCGTGAAACCGCAGTGAAAAATATTCATCACAAGTTCAAAATGTTATATTTTCAAATCCCAGACAACCTTCCGTTCTCACCAGACATAGAAGCCACACCATGTAGCTTAGAAAAACCCTCACTAAAAAACAATATGTCGGCTTAGGTTTTTGGATTGGCTGAAGTTTACTTTTTTTCCCAAACTCTTAATCCTTCCCAAGTTATCATTTTATCATTCGTTAATGTCAATGTTAATGTTATCATTTGTGGAATGTCTAGCCTTTTTCTGCACAGCAGGTTTTGATGTGGGTCAAACCCCATCATTGACCAGAGTGGTTGATCCAGTTCACAACACACAACTCATGACAATCACACAGGCAGATTCCAACTGATCCTAATTATCACATTGTCAAATTATGTTTAATATTCAGACTGGTTACAAAGTTTTCTGTCTAAGGAAACCCACCAGATTACGTTGTACAGTATTGTTGGCTTCACAGTAATCCCTCATACTGACCATACATGTGGTGACAGTGAAGGGAAAAAACTCCCCTTTAACAGGAAGAAACCTCCAGCAGAACCAGAACCTGACCATCTACCAAGTAGATGGTCAGGATGTAGAATACATCCTGACCATGTAAGAAGATGTAGAATACACACACACACACACACACACACACACACACACACACACACACACACACACACACACACACACACACACACTGGCATAATTACTATTTCACTTAGGCTCTGAACACAGTGGGTGATGAAATGTCAATCTGCCTCAGTGTCTGTCAGTTGACCAGTGAGCTCCAGGTTGTGTCTAAATCGTCCTTCTAGCAGCACACAGCTGCTAGAAGTTCATGGAAACTCATCTTGGTGAATGTAAACTATTGAATTTCAAGAAAGTTCTATTAAAACCCTCTAAAAATGCATCTTTCTTTATTTAAATAATTTTTTTATTGAAGAAATCATTTTTGATCATATTGATGGGCCAAAACAGGAAAGGTTCATTCTGATCTAATGTCAAAGAGGAAAAAAGAGTGTCTTTTTTTAAACACAAACGGTAACTTTCTGTATATTTTTAAAATTGTGTATGACACTGGTCTTTCTTTCAGACGATAACCTCAGTGAGGATGACATTAATGAGTGTGAGAAGGAAGACCCTCTTCACGAGGATGACACTGTGCCTCATCCTGACCTCAAGAATAAAAAGAAAAGAAAAGACATCAGCAGGAAGTGAGTGAGATACAAAAATCAGGGGTACAATCAAAAGAACAACTTCTTGTCGCAGTCAGAGACTGAGCTGCACAGGTGACGCTACTGTCACTGCATGACTGCCTCATGATTGTGAGTGTGTGTGGTTTGGTATTATGACGTGATGACAGACAATCGTTGTATGTTTTCTCTAGTTAATGGATCTGTGGTAATGAAGTACGAGTGTTTGGGACTGATGGGACTGAAAGTGACGGAGCACAGAGTCACATCTGAATCGGCTCTCAGCATTGATGTTCTGCCTCCAAGGCTCTGAATGTTTTGGTTCAGAGATATTTTGGTTATCGGAAACCAGGAGTAAAAATCCAAAACAGAGATTATTTGACCTTCAGGGTTTCCCCCAGTGTATTATAAGCATGGTGGCCCGCCATGCTTTGCTAGCCCTGCCGCCAGGCTTAGCATTTCAGCTGTTTGGGATTCCCCGCGGTAATTTCCCCTCAGAAAGCCGGCGAAGAGTCCTGATTTGCTAGCCCCACCGCCAGGCTAAGCATTTCAGCTGTTTGGGATTCCCCGGTAATTTCCCCTCCGAAAGCAAAGCAGGTGCAGAGTCCGCGCTTTCTGATTGGCTGCCTGTCACATTCAGCGCGTCCACCCCCACCCCCAACAGAATTGTAGGACTCTCCCTACAGATCGTGCACCCCACTCCCACACCCCGACCGCCAGGCTTAGCAGGTTTTCTGGGGGAAACCCTGACCTTAATATCAAAACACATATGTCTCATTTTAAACAACACATTTTTTGTGGTAAAACAAGCTAAAAAAAATGACATTTTCATTTTTTAAATTTAAAATCTAAAACCTGAAATCACCTGCAATTTCAGGTTTTAGATTTTAAAACCTTGTTTTAGCTAAATGACTTGCTAAAACAAGTCATTTAGCAAGAAATGACTTGTTTTTCCACTTTTGACACAAACTGCTGTGCTAAGACAACCTTCTGTTTGCCTCTGTCTGTGTGTGTGTGTGTGTGTGTGTGTGTGTGTGTGTGTGTGTGTGTGTGTGTGTGTGTGTGTGTGTGTGTGTGTTGTGCCATGATGCCAGGTGCCTGCTTATATCGGAAAAATATCTTCTCCGTTTTAAAAATATGAAGATAAAATGGAACCAATTTTAAATATCACTTTGATTATGAGAAAAAACTTTTATAATTAAATTATTTGCATTTAGAAACAAATCAAATAAGAATTTTTTTCATTTTTTTTATTGTTAGTACCGATAAGAAACTCCTTTCACCAAAACGCACTCAGACAAAACTTAAATATATTTTACACTTAATTGGATTTCATATGCTTTCAATGTGTTTACTTTATCATTCTCATCTAGACTTATTTGTTGGGTGAGCTGCTGCCATATAAATAAACTAATTTATAATGTAACATCTTCCACAGTACAATAAAACAAAGTATTTATTTTTTAAGATACTTTATATTTAACTACTGTTAAATATAAAGTTTATTTTACTGTTTGTTTCACAGTAAAATAAACATGATGATAATCGTAAAGATTTTATGAATCGTTTGAAACAGGAAGAGGAAGGAAGAGCTAAAGCAGGTAGAGGCTCATCTGACAAAGGAAGACAGTGGTGATGAGGAGAAACGGAAGAAGTCTGATGATCTTTGGGCCAGTTTCCTGTCCGATGTCGGGTCAAGACCCAAAGATTCTGCACCCAGCTGCAAGTCAGATTCCACTGAGGAGGTAAATATGTTTTAGGAGAGATGTCTGAGTTTTTAAAAACGATGTTACCATGACAACTATCTGAACTACAGATGGTT
Organism: Micropoecilia bifurca; assembly: GCA_903067075.1. NCBI lineage: Eukaryota > Metazoa > Chordata > Actinopteri > Cyprinodontiformes > Poeciliidae > Micropoecilia > Micropoecilia bifurca. Next base: position 3,965 of record CAEGAF010104771.1, read on the forward strand.
GTCATCAGGGGTGAAAGTAGGCGGGTACGGTCGGATACTGTGTACCGCTAAAAAATTTAGTGGGGGTACGCAGTACTTGCAAGGAGGGGTGCTGCCAGGAATCGTGGGCCCCTTTACAAAAATTTGTTTGGCCCCCTGCACAGCTGTTGTTACAATTTTTTAGGTCTATTTGACCCATAAAAAGCTTCACAATTTTAAAGTCTTGCATCTGTCTTGCTTTCTTTTGGTTCAATACTAATACTAGCACAATATTTACTGCTCATGAATTTAACATCCAACAGTCCACGTCCAGTATGCAAGTAGGTTGCTTATATTTTTTCTACTAGATTACTGAAATATCTCTCCCCATGAGCAACAGTCAAAAGCAACGTAGAAAATAAACATGAAGCAATCCAGACTTCTCAAATATACAATGTAGTTGCATTTTATTCAAACTGCAGTACATAACTTTAATAAAAAATATGTTTTTTCCATATTTGTTAAGGCTGTCACCATGTTGTAGCAGATTGTTATGAGACAGATAATCTGTGAAAACAATCAATCTCCTCCACCTCCTTCCTGAATTACTATTACTGGTTAAAGTAATGCACCATTCTGACCAAAACAACCAATCAGAACTAGTAGGACACTCTTGCACTGTCAATCATCCTCATTCACTCATTAGCTAAATGTGCTAATGGTGGAGAAACAACTTATCATTGCAAGAAACCGTTTATCTACCGTAATTGGTAGCTATGCTAACTAAACTGAGCATTCACCGTTTTGTGCTATGCTAGCTGCAGCATAGCACAAATCGAGGGGGAGGAAGGATGAGCAGCACCACATGAGATTGTGATTGGCAGCACTGAAACTCTCCTGCCACTGACTGGTTTTTTTATAGCACTGGGAGAAGGCAGAGGAAATAGATTTTTCACAGATTACCTCTCATACTATACTGTCACAACATAATGACAGTTTTAACAAATATGTGGAAAAAAATATTTATATAAAAATTACATTCTGAAGCTTTAATTTCACTCAGGAGAGGACGGGTCAGGAGGGATGTGGGTTAGAGCTGCTGTTGACTGACTCATCTGTTGCTAAGTGGTAAAAGGTACAAGGGACAAGTAAATATATGAATATGTTTGGTAATTTCTTTCCTTAATTCATTAAATGTTAATGAATGAGCCATCAGATAAGGCTTTTGCATGTTGGTGTTCCCGCTAAATCCTGAATATGCCCCATTTGGGTTGTCTTGGCCTTTTTATCGCAGCCTGTGGGGTTTTTCCGTGACTGGGAATGTGAATATGACCTGTTGAATGAGACAGGTAGCCAATCAGAAAGCACGGTGTAAGAACAGAGGGGAATCCCAAACAGCTGATATCACGCAACTGAGAGTCTGGTGGATATCGGAGATGTTATGTGGAAATGTTTATTATTATATGTAGAGGTCCTTATTATGTTTATTCAGTTAAAAATGTTAACTCTGAAAAAACATATTCACCTCCAAATCATAGTGCAGCAAATAGAGCAGCTGCTCTCGTCGTCTTTTATCCACAGCCTTTTCTTTTTTGTTACGTCTTTATTTTCTTAAAATGAGTCCACAAACTATCACTATTGCTTCTACATCGTCATTCTAAATTCCCCTATGCCATGTTGGGGGTTTTGTGGATTTTCTTCTGGAATTGGGATGTTCACGACTGGAATCGGTTCATGTTGCTCCTGCCTTGTAGTTGGAGACACGAACGATCAAATCTGTTGGACTTTTATCAGCTCTGTGGTCAGAGGTTTGGAGAATCAGCCGACAATTCTTAAATTTTGCGTCTAAACCAGACTTAAGACTCACAAGCTCTACTTATCTCCTCTCGACCATCACCCAAACACTCTGACTCTGGTCGCTATGGTAACGTTTACATATCCCTTCAAAATAAGATGCAGATGCGCCACAAAAATGAATATTTTACTTTTGTGAAAACTTTAACTCACAATAATGACTAACGGAGCCCTGAGCTTGTTTCTCTGCAACGAGACGGTCCCATCTGGAAGTGATGAGAGACAATATAAGTGTTGCTTATATCCACAGCCTCTTGGTCTCTACGTGGCGAAGCAGCTTGAAGCTTCATTGCCTCATTAGCAGCCGGTCGCCGCATGTTACGCAGAGCGGCTTGTAATGTGTGACTCACCTACTAGTCCGGGATAAATCCGTCCTCCTGTCTCTTCTATGGGCCTTTTCCCCTTTGCAAAGAAACTTTCCAAAGACACCTGATGTGTTTCTACTCATTTTGCTGCTTGTGGCTCAATGTTGGCGTGCAAGTAACCGAGAGAATCCGGTTAAAGGATTTTCAAATTAAAAGATCCTCCATACTTAAATAATACATAAAACGGAAATATTTAATTATTTATTGCGCGGCCCGGTACATATTGGTTCACGGACCGGGGGTTGGGGACCACTATTCTAAACCTCTAAGCAATTTCAAATTACTTGGATAGGATGGGAGACCTATTCAAAACCAAAGATAAAGAGAGAGCAAAGGTCACTCTCAAAACAGGATGTTCTCATGCCAGTTACATCTGCAGTCTTCTCCCAGTTCCTCCCTTTATATGCATTTGAATAAAGACCCTAGTTGTCAGAAAGAGATTTATTTTTCACCTAGACCTTGCTCGTTTTCCTGCCTGAGCAATTCCATAATATTCCAAATACTAGTTTTGTTTTTCTCAAGATTTTAGTGTTTTTCTTACCTCATAGAAAACACCAAGAATTTGACCTAGTACAGACAAACAGACAGAAGTTATCTCTCCCATCCTGTTTTTCCCCATTACTTTTGTTTTTGTGAACTGCCTAGCACAGCACATCCGTTTCCTCTGATAGAAGACATACATAACTAATAGAGGTGTGCTGATCGATCGGTCACCGATCACAATCGGCCGATTTCCGTGAAATCGGTGATGATCGGAATCGGCGATCAATGGCTCTGTTGCCGATACCGATCAGCTGCATTTCATTTCTCAGCCTGTCTGTCCAGCTGGTCTCCTCTTTCCTACACTGTGAAACGCGCAGCAATATATCCTAAGTGATGTGTAACTATAACGCACTGAGTCAATGGGGATGTTTGCATGTTGCGGCGGAAAATTGAAGCAGGTCAAAACGCATCAACACGACGAAGCTAATATGGGATAAAACAATGACAAAGTTTGGCTTCATCGCGGCTCAATGCAGTAAAAAGACATGGAGGATCAGACAGCAGGTAAAGCAGCGCAGCTACAAACACTCACCGGATTAATATGACGGTCAGAAAGCTAAACAAATAACCGTAAAATGATTTAAGTCTTCGAGCTGCGATGTAAGACGCTGGTTCTGCTGTTGAACTGCAGCTTTGCTACAGGTAGTAATATTTAATATTTAGTAATATTTGACACTGAGCCGCTTCTGCTCCACCTGGTAGCGACTCTCTCACCGAACCTGTTTAAAGCTGCAGCATCTAACCTAAAAATACATTTTACATACGTATTAAAACTTTCTCTGTCCTGACATGAGACAGATAATCTCTAAAAAATAATTGATCTCCTCCCTGTTCTGCATAATTACTTCGACCAGTCAGAAACAGCCAATCAGAACTAGCAGTAACCAGCTAGCCGCCATGCTAACAGGAAGTTTTCATTCAGTAACTCNATGGATCTTGTATTTTGCCTTTGAATGTTAAGTTATATACTTGAACTTTTTGGCAATGTTGAGAGGTTTTATTTTGGCTCTTTGCATTATTTAGCCTCTTCAGAGCCTTCATATGTTATCAGTCTGTTAAAGATAGTATTATTGGTAGCAGTACAATTTGCACAATGCCTGTTTTGTTTAGTTTTCTTCTTGGAAAAAGTAATTAAAAACACGTTTTTTTCTAAATTAAGGTGAATTCATTGTTCCTTTTTCCACATAATGTAACGGTAGTGTTTATGATGAAAGATAAATAAATAATAATTATGTGATCTGTATCGGGGATCGGCCCTCAGGGGTGAACGGTATCGGTAGGAAAAAACCTGATCGGCACATCCCTAATAACTAACTACATATAGTTAAGTTTAAAAACTAGCGTATCTGAAATTTATTTTCCTAACAGTGTGTGTGTATATATATATATATATATATATATATATATATATATATACATACACACACACTCTTGTCATAGTAACCCCAAGCATTTAAAACTACTTTCACCCCTGGTTGTCATGGTAATTGATTGTCAGGTTGCAATCACCACTTTTTGACTCTTTAAATGTCTTTGTCCTGGTTTGATGAATGTGTTTTTACTTACAGACTGAATGTTCAGTGTTAAAGGAGACTTCATTAAGTACAGAAGCCAAACCATCAGCACCGGCTAAAGTCACCATCACTAAAGTGTTTGACTTTGCTGGAGAGGAAGTGAGGTCAGTGTATGAATCATGCTGCTGTTCTGAGACAAATAACAAGTTCTATTTCATCCCTACTAACCGACAGAGGCGGTGCTTCAAGCACTGAATGATCATTCTTGCGCAGGTCGAGTACTAATGACAAAGAAGTCACCTGTGACCTGCCGGGAACCCATGTGACTCTATGTAGTCACATGGCACCCAGCGTTCAATCCCTTTTATTCTTCTCACGCGCAGGTGTGTTGAGTACAGGCGTGTGGTTGAGTGAAGCTGGTTTCTTCTGTGTGTACCACTGACAGGTGATGTGCAAATGGCCTACAGTGGCTACACCTTTGGTGCCAGCGAAGCGAGCCAGACGGACCGATGCAGGGAGGTTGTCCACAAGAGTGGATCACCTCACTACTGAGCTGGCCCAAATGAAGGCCCTAATCCAGTCATTTCAGGCTGATGGTGGTCGCGGCACTCCCTCCCGAGCGGGATGAAGCATGATGACGATGCTATTTCGGTGGCGGCCTCTGGCACCCATTTCTGTGAGGACCTTCCAGAGCTGGGCTCTGGGGCCTCTGGGTCTGACTTCATTGCCTCCCAGAAGGATACGGGGGAGTCTGTGACAGCCGCCGTTCGAACGGCTCTTGCCCGTTTACAGATTGGTGTTCCTCAGGCCCAGCCTGTTTGTTCCAGCGCTGTCTTTAGGCGCAGTAGGTCAGAGGCTGTCTTTATGGTTCCTCCCTCGGAGGAGTATATACAGAAACTACATGCTTGCTGGTCAGACACCAATGCGCTTTCACGTCTGACAACGGATGGCAGAGTCCTGGCAGCCATGCAGGAGGCACCCAGGGTTGGCTTGGGGCAGATGCCAGTGGTGGAACCGGGTATTGCTTCTCTTATTATACGTATTGTACTTGTGACTGTGCAATGACAATAAAGTTGAATTCTATTCTATTCTATTATTATCCCACCTAATGAGGCTTTGTGGCCCAATGTACATTGTCCATGGCCTCAGTGCCGTATTAATGATGACCTTCTCTGCAAGGCGATTCCTGGCCCCGCATGGGCCGGATTGGGAACTCTGTCTCCCATCTTATGCTGGCTCTGTCTTCTTCCTTGGAATCTGTTCCACTGGACTACCCCAGTGGAACAAACCTGGATGATGCATCTCTGCAGGCTTTTGCTCTCATGACGAGGGAGGTTGGATGCACACACTCCATGCTGGTGCATGCTCACCGCCAGGTCTGGTTGGCAGAGTTGCCACTTACTGAGCCTTGTAGGAGAACCCTCCAGGCCCTGCCTGTAGTTCCGGTGGAACTTTTCGACTCTGCAGCACTTGACGCCTTGGACCGTACAGCTCAGGCCTCTCGAACAAGGCAGCAGCTGACAGGGCTTCACAGACGTGATCGCCAACCAGTTGGCATTTGGGCAGCTGCAGGTCCTTCACTGAGGTCCTCGTGTCCATCTCCTTCTTCCATTGAACCTCAAGATCTGGTGCCAGGTCATCTCACCCCTTTCGAGCTGCACAGTCTGGCTTGTGTCCTCCCAGGTCTTCATTGGGCCAGGGGGCCTGCAGATTGCCAGTGGTCAGTTATTTTACCCTGGGACAGCTCGGCTTCTGGGCTTGCCCGCACCTGGATTTGTGGGTGTTGTCCAACCATCCCTGGTCGGGTCAGGATGACTGTGATCCGCGACCCGGTGAAGGCACAGGCACTGAACCAAGAAATCTGCACCTTGCTGTCCAAGGGAGCTATAGTGCCTGTCGACCCCCTGCTGGATCCAGGGGGTTTTTATTCCATATATTTTCTGGTTCCAAAGAAGACCGGGGGTTTGAATGTGTACTTGAAGGTCATGCCTTTTCATATGCTAACCACCAAGAATTGGTTCACTTCCATAGACCTCACGGATGCTTATTTTCATGTTCCAATCGCTCCGCCCCATTGGCGGTTTCTTCGTTTTACTTTTCAGGGGAAGCACTTCCAGTTCAGGGTCCTCCTGTTCAGACTTTCGCTGTCTCCCAGGGTGTTCACCCGATGTGTCGCAGCAGCCCTCTGTCCTCTGCAGGCACGAGGATTAAGGATCCTCCTGTATGTAGATGACTGGCTCATTTGTGCTGCGACATGGGACCAGGCGGTTTGAGACACTCAGTTTGTGCTTCATCATGTGGGATGCTTGGGCTTGCAGGTGAACATGGAGAAAAGTATGACTCCCTCACAGGAGACCATCTTCCTGGGCATTGCCATGAATTCCATCTAAATGACTCCTTGCCCGTTACCCCAGGGGGTCAACAGTATATTGAGCATGCTCCCAGAATTCAGGCGCAGCATGGTACTGCCTCTGGTGTGGTATGTTCGACTTCTGGGCATGTTTACAGCTGAATCCACTGTAGTGCCCTTGGGGCTGATGTCATTGCGGCCCCTCCAGATGTGGTTGAACAGCTTGAATCTAGACTCCACATGGAACACTCATTGTCTCAGAAGACTTCAGGTGGGGCCTCAGTGTCTTCAGTCTCTGTCCCAGTGGAGGGTGAGGTTGTTTATGACGACGGGGGTCCCGCTCGGTTCCCTCCCGTACCATCGGAAAGTTGTTTACGGATGCATCCTCCATGGGCTGGGGTGCAACCTGGCGGGGTCAAATGGCACAGGGTTAGGAGTTGCACCAATTAGTCGACTAGTCGATTCTTTTCTCTGCAATGACTTTTTTCTGGGCCAGTCGACTAGTCGCAATCAGATGACAAAACAGATTTTTCCAAGGAAATGAAAGAAGGTTTCAATTACAACATAGGCTAGAGGGGCGTTGCGCGGCGTGGTGGTTAGCGTGGAGCCGCATACAGAGACTTTAGCCCACGGTAGTCAGGAGTCCAACCGTCCTCCATTCGCTGGGCCCAGGCCTCTCCGCTTTCACTGACCCGTACAGTCAGATTGCTGTCAAATAAACTAGCGTGGAAAAAATACTTTAATAAAAGACTACCGGAGTTATGTGCGACAGTGCGTCATGATGTCAGGATTTTCTATCCCTCAACTACCCTCAACTGATCAGCGTCATCCTGTGTATTGAAACTTTTAACCTGGCAGCTTTACGCTCTAAAGATATGATTTGACTACATCTCTAAACTAAGTCCAGCTTCATCCTGAGGGTCTGATAGAGTCGATCTCTGCCACCGTCTGCATGTCGGTTCAGAGCCGATGCTGAGTCAGCAGAGCTTCCTGCTGCTCATCGGGGGGAGGAGCAGCAGGTGGCTACGTTGAATTCAACTGTAACCAAATGGGATCCGTTCATAAGTTGATGTTCCAAAAACACCATGTGGTCAGTGTGATAATTTGACTCCTATAGGAGCAGCTATCCAGAGATCATCAGTATCAGCCGGTGTTTGGAAAGAAAAAAAAGTCACACCAACTTTGTGCAACGAACTTTTCTCTGCTGCTCACAAAGAATGATGTGTTTATTGCTCTTTTAATTTTGCATAATTGACTTAGTAAAAGCGGGAGAAGGGGAGAGGGTGTCAATATTTGCCGTGAAAATAGCTCATAAAGCTTCTAAGTAGTTGTGAAAGGTTTTTGCACTTACGTCACTGATGTCACCGCGACTAGTCAACATCGACTCCACTATTATTATGATGTAGTCGACCTTAAAAAATATGTAGTAGTTCCCAGCCGCTCCCAGGAGAGTGGAAGCTTCACCAAGAGGTAGTGGAGCATCTGGAAGGACTTTGGCAGGGCAGACGTGGATCTCTTTTCCTCAAGGGACACATTTCACTGTCCCCTTTGGTTCTCCTTGGACAACAGCATCCCTCTGGGGTACGATGCGCTGGCACACGACTGGTCCTGGACCCTCCTTTATGCCTTTCCACCATTCAGCTACTTTTTCAGACTCAGGAGGGGCACAGGGATCTGCTGGTGGCCCCCGTCTGGCCAGCAAGGACTTGGTTTTCTCTACTGTGTGAGCTCAGCTCCGGCTCACCAATGCATCTCCCCTCCCCCATCTTTCTCAGATCCCCCATCTTTCCCAGATGGGGGATCCTTCCCAGATTATGTATCGTGAAATAATCAGCTGGTCTGAGTCTTTATCATTATGTTTGAGCCAGCAATAATTTTCTATGAGACAAAATGAACAAAAAGACTATTCGTCTTTCGGAAGGATGCTGTAGCACAGATATATGTATTTTTGTTTTTTAAGACGGGCTGCAAGCGTCTCTTTTGTCTTAGCATTTCACTAGCAGAGCAGATTTATTCCTAAAGGATAGGTTTATAATAGTTAGGTTTATAGTTTATGCATTTAAACCCGACAGCGCGGACCAATCACACAGCTGGCGCCTCTACGCTTTGCCTCGCGCTGCCGCTGCTTTACCTCAGCGGGATCGCGTGCTGCCGCCTCCTTTCACTCAAACTGAACACAGACTGACCTGTATGGATGTTTACATCAACTTACTGTGAAGAATTATGATCATTTGGAGAACTCTGGGTAAGAGTTCTCCACAAACTCTTCCATTGATAAGGTAAGAGTCTCCAAAGAACGCGTTAGCTCTGGTTACGCAGCTCAATGTGAACCGCAGGAATAACTTGTAGCAAATTCAGAGGCGCGCTGTGAAGCGGTGAGAATGATTTATCTTTGTGAACAAACAATTATATGCAGCGTTTACATCTCAACACGCTGCCCAGCATGTGGCTCTGTGTCTGTCTTCCCTGTAATGTTCATGTCTGTGTCCCGGTTGACCGGAGGGTTTGAGGATAACCAGCAGCTCTAACCTCATCATGCAGGTTCAGCTTTCGCGCCCTCCGGTCTGTAACGCATCACGCTGATTTTATATTATTTTATTATTATTTTTAGTATTATTTTTCCGGTTACACGATGCATCAAACCATTTGAAATGCGTTGTCTACTTAGAGTTAATGCATGCGGCCGCACAGAGATCTGAGAAACTCGTACCATAAACTCGACCAACCAGAATAGTTTCTGTGGCGATTAAAAACTCAACAGACACCAAATGAAAGAGCTACTAAAGCCACATTAGCAGCATTTAATTAAATCTCCCTTTTGTTGCTCATCTCTACGTAGTGCAGCGGATTACCACATCATGCAGGGCCAGTCCAAGGCTGTATGAGGCCTTGAGAAGAATTTGATTTACGGGCCCCTTTTGTTCCTAAAAATATCAGCACCTCTAATAGCTTCTGTGTTAGATTTAGTGAAATGTGGGAGAAGGCAGTAGTTTAATTGGCCAGCCTAAAAAGGTATTTGTAAATTCAAAGATTAAACTCCCAGCATCAGATTGTTGCTATGGTAACAAAACAATGTAATTATAAATATTGTTCTTTTAAGTTTTACAAAGTAAACTACTTGCCAACTCCTTAAAATCTTGGATCTAAATGTTAACCAATATAAAATCTTTTTATGTATCTTTTATGTATGCCTAAACAATTGAATAAAATTTAACAGCATTGATAACCTCAATAAACAAATGTTACATTTATGTATCTGTGGTCTGTTTTAAAATATTAGTGTTTATGGGGCCCCTGAAGCCCT
>CAEGAF010104777.1:0-30146 GCA_903067075.1 Micropoecilia bifurca
GTTTTTTGACAACATCCCAGCATGCACTGCGCGCTTCTACGGGGAAAATGAAGTCGGCAGCTGCTTACCGTAGTTGCAGTTGCATAGTTACCATAGACCTGTTGTGGCTCAATATTGGTCCATATATAAGGCGCACTGGGTTATATACACTGTCGGCTTTTGAGGAAATTTAAGGTTTTTAGGTGCGCCTTATAGTGCGGAAAATACGGTATATATATATTTAGAGGCCTTCCCTGGAGCAACAGTGGTGGACTGAGACAAACATCTTGTCATTTGGTTGAGTGCATATATGCACTTTATTTGTTTTGCTTCTTGCTCTTCTTTTTCAAGCCCTCCACACTAAGACATGAGTTGAGGGGTGTGTGGGTGTGAGGGGTGTCACCTTCTAACAACCGATATAGAAACAGATCCAGAGTTGCAGCAGCAGAAAATGAGAGAAATGGAGAAACCAAGGAAACAGATACTCAGAAAGGGTAAAAGACAAAGGAAGAGAAGACTTGGTGGTGTTGGGGAGGGCAGCAGCTGGAACTGACAGTGAAGTTTTTTTTGTTATATGGTTGCATTGGCCCTCACCATGCCCATCCTCAGATCACTGATTTGAACTAAACCTGGAAAACAGACGTGACCGAGTTGGCAGATGAAAAAAGGTCAAGGGTTGGTAGTTGAAAACTGTAACGCTTGTTTAAAGATAAGAATGTAGTAGGAGTCTGTCTGCCTTTTCTTTAGAAATCATTCTGCCTCAATCCCGGATTCATGGATGGAGAAGGAAAGAATGAGTCGATAAAATTCACATATTTCCCCTTTTATTAACCTTCTTTTATTATTTTGACTTAACCTCTTACTGGTCCTTTCGCAAGGTTCTGGTCTCTGATTGAGTTAAAGAAAGCGCCAGTAATACGACGTCCTTGTGGCTCTTTCTGTATCGGGTTCGTTCTCAGAAGCACTTCACTATTTCTAGCTGCTTTGAATGTGAATAGAGAGGAAATAGAGGCAAGCATCATTCATTTCATATGAGAGCGAAACCAGGGAAGGGGGTGCGGGGGGTGGAGGGGGTAAGGGGCTCAAACAGGGAGAGCGCCTATTGTCACTAGGTGTAGATTTCCCTTTGTCAAACACATGCCAATTCTTCAGACCCAACAGAGGAGAGGAGAATAGGAAAATGATAGCAGCAGAGAAAAAAAGATGAAGGGGGGCCCAGGAGGGTGACAGAGGGAGAGAGAAAGAAGGGGAGCCGTATTGATTTGACACTCGGGGAATCGCGCCACAGCTCTGTTCATTTTCATTCATCTGCCCTTGTAATGGGTGTGTTAATATGGCAGGTGGGGGCAGAGGGCAGCAGGGGGATTTAGGAGGATGGGGACATTTTATTACAATCCAATCTTTATCCTCCACAGATGCATGCATGCACTTCTCCACAGGTATTTTGCACTCACTTCATGCTTAATACACAGATAAATACTACTTCCCTCATCAATGCAAACGTGTCAGTTGAAAATGACAGCTGATTTCATTTCATTTAATGCAACTTGATAATATACAGTCAAACAATATTGGGCACATCTAAAGAACTGGTTACACTGCTGTCTGCCAAAAAAAGGAGTGTAACCCTTTACAGATTGATATGCAACCAAAATCTCCTAAACATGGATAATTTTGTAGTCATACCAGTTAAGTTGATCTGGTGAGATCGCGGCCTGTGGACGCCTTCAGAGAACGTGGCTGAAATGGTGGAACCAAAGAGAAATGGTCTATAATCTTGCACCATTAACTTCAGCATGAGACGGCTCGGTCTTTATGCTGGATGTCCCAATGTATTCAATGCATTGAAAAGAAGAAAAGAATTGTCTACCATTTTTATCTTATCCAGATTAGTTTTCACTATTTGCTGTTACCGATGCTTGATGTGAGATCATCAGCTCAGTTATTTCTAAGCTACAGACACAACAACCCAAAGCGTTTGTGGCAATATCTGGTCGTATCTTTATCTAAATTTTTATGCGATACAGGACGCAAGAAAGGGCAGATAGTGAATCAAAGGATGTTTGGAAGTGGCTTTAAACTCTTTGGTCAACAATGTTTGTATCAGGAAAAAAAGGTCTTGTTACTAGTCAAATAATCTGCTAATGAAATAAATGTTAAGGAATTATTGACTTAAAAAAAGCTCTTGTATCTTGCTGAAAAGTTACTTGTAAGTTAAATTTGTCCTTTGTGTACCAACATATTTGCACTAAATACTAGGCAAAAATTCTTGGTGAGTTTTTGTGTTTCTGCAGACCAGTCGTCATATATTGTAATCAGTGTATGACAAATATCAGTAATCAGTGTCCATTGTAATCAGCTATTGTCCCGGCTGATAGGTGGTGGCATTTCTCCCCGCTTCCAAAAACGGCTGCATAACCTCCTCTTTAAAAACATGAAATTTTGACCAAAGGCGTAAAGACATCTGTCGTCAAAACGTGGTTGAAATTTTGACTTGACTTTCAACATCTTTGTCTAGGGTAGATGGAAACAGACAAATGGGTAAAAAGGAATTCAAAATGCCGGCGAATATCCTGGGCTAAATGAAGACGAGCACTGACTGATGTGCAATAATATCTAATCGGCGTCTGCTGTAATGCATAACACAAGGAGGTAGTTTAGACACAGTATTAGGAGCTCAAATGAAATAGCTTTTAGTAAGCTTTCCCAGCGCATCTTTCAAATCAACCATAATAGGCCCTTGGTAATTATGAAATAAATTAGCTATGGAAAGAAATGAAGTCCTTCCAGAAAGTAGAGGTGCAGGGATCTTGTCTGACTTTATTTGAAAGTCTCTTCCTTATTCACAGTTTTACAGCTGAAGAATGGCTGCTTGGAAAATGAATATATTTGTGCAGGCAAATCTCAACACACGTGGCTTTAAAGTGGCATGCCAGTCATGTTTAAATTGCTCACGTTGCTTGATTCTCTTAAGGCCACTCTTGTCAGAGTTTGTAATATAAAGTATGTGACTTTTTAAATCTTGTTTTAGAAAGGGAAAAATCTAAATGAGTCATAAATTCAACCACATAATATATTATTACTCTTGTCAGACAATCCACCCACCTTCTGCAATGTTCTGCAGAAAAGGGTATTCCAACGCAGTGCAGAGACCATTGAATATTGAGATTTTTAACAAACAACTGCTCTTAATTTGTGATTCAAATATTTTTAAATATTATTATGTAATGGGTTGATATTGGCTTTGCAGTTTGTTTGTTTTTTTGTTGTTTTTAATTTTTAAGAAGAATAAATATCGTTCAAGTACTGATACGTGCACATAATGTTCTGTAGATTTTTGTAAAATGTAGGCACACATTTTTGAAAAATGGTTTTAAAATAAAGATGCAGCAGTAATTTTAACTTGATCTTATTGCTGCTATCGCGTCTAAAGCCATGTAAGTTTTGGCATTTTTAAAAGAAATAAGTTTCAGTTGAAGTTCTAAGCAGCAAACCTGAAAATGCAACACTAAGACATTTTCTACCAACAATAAATGCATCTTTAGCGATGAGCCCTCAACCAGGTTGGAGCCCAACTTCACTTGAATAACATAAAGCACAAACTAATGCTATTACTTCCAGTCAGAAGAAACATGCTGCTGCAATTAAAATATGCAATTTAAACCTAATTTAATTAGAATGGTATTTCCACGTATGCATCAAATTCCTAAGCTTGATTGGATTTTTATGAAAATGTAAAAGTGCATAAGATGCACAGGGATGTTTGACGTGTTTCTAAAAATGTAATGAATAAGGAAAACAATATGATTTTTCAGTATTTGACCTTCTTAGCACCAATCAAGCAACCGCTACGATCAAGAACAAATGGCTATTTCCAGTGGTCAGTGTTGGGCATCTGCATTGGTGCATCTCAAGCCAAATTTTCTACTACACTTCTACTACAGTTTCTATGCACCAAAAATTTGGAACAAACTTCCAGAAAACTGTATAACAGCTGAAACACTGGGTGCCTTTAAATCTCAACTTAAAACCCACCTGTTTAGAGTTGCTTATGGCTAAATTGCGGGTTTTAATGTCTTTGTTTTTTAAAAAAATGTTTTTACCTTTAATTCTCATCTATTTATTAACTTCTTTTTATTTCTCTTTCACACTGTCTATGTAAGGCCCCCCGGAAAATGTCCCAGTTAGACGAATCGATGAGTTTTAACTAAAACTCTGAGGTGTGAGAATCCTTGTTAAATGGCATTTTAACTAAAACTCTGAGGTGTGAGATTTCTAACTGAAGTCCTACAAAGGGTGCAGGTTTTAATGTTTTTATCTTTTTTAATCTTTTTTCTTTTTAAAAAATTCTCTTTGTCTTTCCAACTGTTTATTCACTGTCACATGCTGTTTTTATTTTAATTATGTAAAGCACTTTGAAATGCCTCGCTGCTGAAATGTGCTATACAAATAAAATTTGATTGATTGATACACTCACTTTATTGGTATGATGCAAGCCTGCTCCTGCTTATTACCGTTAAATTGCTGTGAGCTATATATATTTGTTCAAATGCTGGAGTTATGCTACACAGTATTCTTTGCCTCAGTGTTAAATGTTTTCCTGACAGCCTTTATTAGAAAAAAGTATGCACCAACGATCCACTTCATCTGCTAACACAGTTTTAATGATTCGCTAACAGCATAAATGTCAATACAGGCATGCATCTTTGATAAGGACCGCCAAGATATTTGATCATTTACATTCTATGTCTGGTAGGGAGCCTAATTGGTAAGATTATATCTGTAGTGAAAAATGTGGAAACGGGAAAGGAGAAAAACAAAACGAAACAAGCAAATCAGGCGAATAAATAAGGGATGTGTAGTGTAGGTGTACTCCACTGTCTTCCCATTGCTGTGTCATCTTTGTAGTGAAAATGCTCGGCTCACAGTTTGTTAGGCGCACACTCTAAATGTGGATTGTGAAACAGTGGGAGTACAAGCGTGTAGCTTGTAAGACACGTTGTGTGCGTTTGAGTCAGTGCGCATTTCTGAGAAGTCCATTTGTGCGACTGCTGGCCTGCACTGCACAGCACAGCACCCGTGGTCACTTTGGCACCGAACTATGAAAGGCAAACTTTGACAGCAACACAAGTGGCGATCTCCAGGATGCGTTTTAGAAGTCAAGAGTGCAAAACAAAGATTTACTACGCAACGAGTGAGCAAGCCCCATCCGTGGCCTAAGGTCTGGGCACGAGAATCAGTTACAGATCCATTCAGCAGTTCCTCTCCTCTGCTTTACATCGCCTTCATTTAAATGGCTGATTCCTCTTTTTTTCTTTTTTTTTTTTTTTTTTTTTTTTTACCTCTAATGAAGGTTATTCTGCCGCACAGACGTGCATGCACGCTTAGTGCATAAAAATGCACACTCTCCCTCGTTGTCGTGTGCCACTGCAGCGCCCCCTACCCAGCTGCTGTCACGTGAGTGCCCAGGCCCTAGCAACAGCGAGCGACAGAGCGAACAAAAAAGAGATCCTGGCGAGAGCACGAGAGAGGGAGAATGGGTAAAGAGAAAGAGATGGGAGGGAAATGAGGGGGGGTGGGGGGGAGAAAAGAGGGGAGAGCTGTGGAGCATTAATAAGTGATGAGTCCAACAGTGTGAATTGCTGTTAGTTAGCATAGCTGCAGCGCCGCTCTCATTTGCATGGCAGCACCAAGAACAATCCCCCGGTACTTACGCCATTTCCTTTTCAGCTCGGTTTTGCCACTGGATGACTGTTTCCTGCGTACATCTTCTGTTCTTATCCATTTCCGTCTTTACCTTTCGTCTGTCGTCTAGTTAACGTTTTAAAATATACAGTTTTTTCATCTGGGGGTTTGTCCATTCTTCCTGGTGAATACATTTCTTTAAAGATTTTTCTTTTTCTTTCTTGCTCCTTCTATTACTTTTATTTTTATTTATTCTATTTAATAATAATTTGTAAAAAATAAAATAAAATTGCAGCCGTACACAGTGCACATTTAGCGGCACTTTTCTTAATCACCTCTCGATATTTAGGAAGAGCGGTGTCCTCTCTCTGGAGAAACTTTGTGGAAGACAATTGATACTCCAGGGCCCCATGATCCTTTCTTCTCCATTCCTGCTCCTCTGTCTCGTTATTTTTCATGTATGTCTGTGGATTTCCAGAAAATGTGCAAAGATCGAGCCAAGGCTCCTGCTCCTGGCATGACTTCCTTTCCTGCCTCAGGCAGATCAGCTGAACTGATTCCATTACTCACAGCCCCCCAGCCCCCGTGAAAGACAGGGAAGAAGAGCACTGTAAATGTTGGGGAGGTGGGGGGGGTATGGGTAGAGGGCAGAAGGAGGGCTGTAGGGCGGCACGCAGCATCGAAAAGGGAACTAAAGAAACTGAAAATATTTTTGAAAAAATAAAAAATAAGGAGGAAGTGAAGTGATTGTGCAACTCCCATGGGTGTGAGATAGACTTCAAAATTCCCATCCTTCCTCCGACAGCAAAATAAATAAATAAATAAAATAAACACAAAAACGCATGCAGGAACACATAGAAACACACACTCAACCACAGCAGCCTACTCCTGGAGGCGTAGGCAGACTAGACGAGAATTGATCTCTCCCACGAGGAGAGGTTTGCGAGCGGAGGGCGAGATGGAGAAAGACGTAGAATTGTTTTTAGCTGTGTACAGCTCTCAGGCCTGTAGGCCCCTCATCACTCTCACTCCCTCCTCTGTCACTCCCAGCGGCATGTTTCTCTTTATCTTCTCATCTCTCCCTCCATCAATCTCCATCTGCCATCCTCCTCCCTGTAGGCCCTCAGACCCTTCCTCTTCACTGCTGCCTCCCTTCATCCCTGCCTGCACCCTCTCCACTGTTTTTAGGTGTGTCTCATCTCTGTAGACAGCAGGAGGAAAGGCGGCGACTAGAAATTAAATACAAGCTGTGCCAAAAAAAACAAAAAGGCAGAATGAGGGAGGGCCAGAAAACCAAAAGACCACAAATAGGAGCAGACATGGGGCAAGAAATTATGGAAATATGAATCAAGGTTTATTTATATAGACGATGACATATTTTGTTTTTATTGAATAAAACTCAGTAAGCCTATCACTCAATTAAGAGTTCCCTGACAACACAAAGTTTGTAATGCAGCTGGGGTTGAGTTCACACTAGAAACCTAATTGGCTTTATCCAGTTTTTCTATTTGGAAACCTTGTCCTGTTGTATCAACTCTTCAACTCCAAGTATCATTGATTTTTAAGTGTTTAAACAGATTTGCACCCACACCATTAAGTGATTGTATACAGAGAGTGCAGGGTGACAGCAGATCTTTAAATTGAAATCATAAGGTTCCCTGTCATAAAACCACTTTTGCTCAAAGTCGGTGAGAGGATCTGCGGTTCGGAACTCACTTCCTGTCAATTTAAAGTCTGTAACCAGTTTAACAAAACTCTGGTTATGTCAAAAACAGAACTGTGATTTTTTAAATTAGACGGTAAATAAACTGTTCAGTCATTGATTTGAGGTGAAGCTGAAAGTGCAGGTAGTTATCATTGTCATCATTTACGTCTTGCAGTGGACTGATGCCACTGGATGCAAAGCAGGCTGTCATCGTGTTACCACCGCCATGTTTAAAAGCCGGGCAAGTGTTTGACAGACCTCGACTCCTTCAAATATTATTTTTATTTCCAAATAGATCAATGTGTCCCTTAACTGAACACAAAACCTTTCTCCAGAAGACTTTTAGGGTGTCGATCTTTCAGTCGAGCTGGAAGATGTCATTTTTTTTACTGGTCCTGACACTCGTTGAGTTCATGTTGATGTTAAACATGTTCCAGAAGTTTCTGGTTTATGATGGGTTTTGGTCAACATGGTTCCAAAGATGTTCCTGAACATCCTGACCAGTTTATTTCAATGGCCATAGTTTGCATCAGATGTATGCAAATGAATGTTTGAACAGGAAAATAATTCCAAACGCACATCGAAAATAGTTTTGAAGCGAATAAAACGGGTTCATGCCAAACTGGAATGACACGGATATCAATCCTATTGTATAAACATGAACTCTTATTCAAAGCCTGATCTGTGCCAGGAAACCAACCGATTGATAATATCCAACCATTTCTGATAATATGACTGGTCAAGATTCCAGCCAGAAAGTGAGAGGCGCAGGAAACGGCTTTACTTGGTGTTTCAGCAGTTCTGCAGTTTTCTGAATGTTTGTTCCAGATCAGAAGAGCATAAAAACCTAATGCTGCTTCTCCGTATTTGGTTCTAATTCTGGGGAGTCGAAGAAAATTTGAAACAGAAAACCTGAAAAGTGTAGAATGTTATGACAACAGGTCTTTAATGTGACTTGCTGCAGGACATTGATAGAAATCTATTAGTGTTGACCTATTTTTTTAAAAAAAAAAAGAAATCACCCGAAATCATATGTTGTGCTTAATTTGTGATATTAGTTTGGGATAGCAAATTAGGGTTTGATCACAAAATGATAATTCAATAAACTAATCAAAGTAAAGCTTTTGTGACCTTTGTTGTGGACAGCATGTCTTGAACTGACTGGTTGTAAATGTGTAAGATTCCTGATGCAGATTTTTTTTCTCACTTGTTTTGGTTTTGTATTGATAAAAACACTGAGGAGAATAAAACTGATGGATAAGTGGTGGAGTAAGTTTCCTTCACATTGTCTCTTGACAAGCCTATTTTCATTTATGTCCTCTGTGCTGCTTTACTTTGTCTTCATTTGTAATAGTCTCTGGATTTCTCGCTCCCCTCCTCCCCGATCACCCCCTTCGTGCTCCGTCTTTCTTTCTTCAGGCATGTTGTGACAAGGGTGTAGCAATGTGTTACACAGGCCTCCGTTCACCAAGTGCATATTATCCTGTAAGGCATAATACCCAGGTTGGAACAAAAGGGCAGGCTTTGAAATTACAGCTTACGTTGCTTAGCACTCAGCACAACAGTCTGACTCACATGAAAACACATGTGTGTGAACTTTATGATTGCAAGTGCTCTGGCTGACAGTCATGTATGCCATTAAGGAAAACGTAACTGTAAAAATACTCGGATGCATGCAAAGGATCATTCACAACAACTCTAATGTCCGTTGGTATGCGTTTTATCATTTCTCAACTTTTACAGCCAGTCTTTCCAACAAATTGGATAGGTCAGGCATAAACACGGTGACAAAAATGAAAGGAAGCTAAGTCCTAATAAGGGTAGAAATAATAACTTGTGTGTGCTTGTGTGGTATTTAAAACAATTTAGTTTGATTTCCTTTGTCAAAAACTACAGAAGACACAGTGGGAAGCCTCAACAGTGCTTGTTCCACACCTAAGGTGGCTAATTCAAAACGTATTATTCCGTGCCAAACTGGAGAGCTACAGGCTTTCCAGGGGTCTGGGCAGCATTTGATCATCAAAGTTTAAATTAAACTGGAATTCTTATTCTTTAAGATCATTTGTGAAAACTTTAATGTCAAAAACAAAACACGCTTTTTCAATGCTTTAACCTGAAACAACCACCTCCTACTGCAGGGGTCTTTAAATCTAGGCTTTGAAACCTAGTGTCTTGCAACGTTTAGATGTGTTTCTGCTTCAACACTCCTATGTTGCATACTGATGTTATTAGCTGGACTCTGGAGAACCTCACTGCATACTGAGGAGGCTGGACCCGGGACACAACTAAAAGCTGCAGGACACTGACCCTTGATGCCTGGATATAAGGACTCCTGTTCAAGTATACTG
Organism: Micropoecilia bifurca; assembly: GCA_903067075.1. NCBI lineage: Eukaryota > Metazoa > Chordata > Actinopteri > Cyprinodontiformes > Poeciliidae > Micropoecilia > Micropoecilia bifurca. The sequence continues at coordinate 9,718 of CAEGAF010104777.1, forward strand.
AGAAGAGTGTGAAAAGTCCTATAAATCACCTCAATATAATGTTTCTTCAATTAAAGATGCTTTTAAACATTTTTGTGAAATCTGTATGTGAAAAATCTAGCTATTCATCCCTCTAGATCAGTTATTCTCAATTTTTTTTTAGCTTTTATAAGCTACAACACTGAAGGCATGTTTTTGCAGAATGGGTTTCATCACTGAAGAGGTTGTATGTCTCCATGGTTTACAGGTCAAAGGAGTGACACAGGGCACACTGCATGCAGGAATTACCTTTGACAGTATACCAAAATGACCAGCCTGTACTTCTCCACTCTTTTACAGGTAATCGTTTCTTCCTGACCTCATTTGGCGCTTTATATATCTCAGAAGTGCAGAAGGAAGATGCTTTGTCCACCTACCGCTGCATCACAAAGCACAAGTACAGTGGAGAGACCCGCCAGAGTAATGGAGCCAGGCTCTCTGTAAAGGGTAGGCAAAGAAACTTGTTTTCCTTTTCATTTCTTACTCTCGACTTCTGGTCTCTCAGAATGTTTTGATGAGCGCATTAATCTGAATCAAAATCACATTTCTGTTATCACCTTTAGACCCTAAGGAGTCCCCCCCATCTGTGCTGGATAGTTTCCAGTCTGGTGAGATGCAGGTTGGACACAGCGTGGAGCTGCCCTGCATTGCCTCCGGATATCCAAATCCCACCATCCGATGGTTGAAGGACGGTCGACCACTGCCAGCTGACTCTCGCTGGACGCGCCGCATCACTGGCCTCACTATCTCCGACTTAAGACTTGAGGACAGTGGCAACTACATTTGTGAAGTCACGAACGGCTTTGGCTCCAAAGAGGTGACGGGTCATCTCAATGTTATAGGTAGGTTGTCAGGGTAGATGTGTCTTTATTAAGACTATTTTGACTTTAGTCTCGTTCTAAGGCTTGGATAAAACTATATAAACTTAAACCTCCTAAAGTTAGACTTATTATTTTGACGCTTTATGTTTTATTGAGAATAAAAGCAAGCCAGTCGGAAAGTCCCACACCCCACAATTGCTAAAAACTCAATTCTTATTTTGTATTTTATACACTTTTTTTTGGAGCAGAATGACCACATTTTAGTGCACACCTCAAACCTTAAGTGACAAATCATATATAGTAGGACATTCACAGACTTGGAGTCACAAATACTTGCACTCATTCTGTGAAAAAACCCCAAAACATCTTACCCATGCAGATGCAGTGACACACAGACACACATGCTCTCATTCATTCAGCAGCTCCCAGCTCATCACACCAGCTGCTTTATTGCTCACTGACATTTTTTCCCTCTCTGTCTTCCTGTCTCGGGTTTTTCCTTGCTGCTCAGCACACAATCTCAATCACACACAAACACACATACACACGCATGCAGACAGACACAGGAACTGAAACATAGACACGAAATACACACCAAAATATGATTTGTGTTGCTTAGCCAGCACAGTGTAGCTCATAAGAAAATTTCCATCCTGTGCCTGGGATGCTGACATATACCAACTTTTGTTCCTTCAATATGTAGGTACTTACTTGCCTCCATCTATGCTATTGTCTTCTATTTTTCCCCCTCATCTCTAGAACCACTGCGGGTCACTTTGTCTCCAAAGAACCTCAAGACGGGGATCAGCAGTACAGTAATCCTCTCCTGTGCCGTCCAGGGTTCCCCCCACTTTACTGTTTCCTGGTACCGTAACACAGAACCTGTGATGCCTGATCAGCACTTTTCCATCCAAGGAGCACACAATGAGACACTCTTCATCTCTGCTGCACAAAAAAGACATTCTGGAGCGTACCAGTGCTTTGCCTCACGAAAGGACCAGACTGCCCAGGACTTCTCCATCATACTGCTGGAAGGTAAAAAAATAAAAAAGGGACTAATATTAACAATTTTCTGTCTGTTTTGTTATCTTACTCACATTAAGGCTAGAATAAGGGTTTGGTTTTAGTCCGAACGAGTTCAGCAGTATTTTAACATATTTAGACAAACAAAACATGTTGGTGAACAGATTGTTGGGCTTTTGTTTTTTAGGTGAATATCTAATGCGGTTGATTGCTAATATGTTCATTTATTGATTTGAGAAGGCACAAATCAATGAAAAAAGATGGGATTTTTTGGCTGTTCAAAACATCCAGCATCTTTGGTAAAGATTTATGAAAAGATCAACTTATGTTCTAGTAACCTAAATTCACCTAAGATATTGAAAAATTGAACCTTTTTTTTATTTGTCCATCCATCCATCCATCCATCCATTTACTTCACACCCTTGTCCCTTAGTGGGGTCAGGAGGTGCTGGTGCCCATCTCGAGCTAACTTTCCAGGCGAGAGGTGGGGTCACCCTGGACAGATCGCCAGTCTGTCGCAGGGCAACACAGAGACACACAGGACAAACAACCATGCACACACACACTCACACCTAGGGACAATTTAGACAGACCAATTAACCTGACAGTCATGTTTTTGGGCTGTGGGAGGAAACCGGAGTACCCAGAGAAAACCCACACATGCACAGGGAGAACATGCAAACTCCATGCAGAAAAACCGGGGCCGGGAATCAAACCCAGAACCTTCTTGCTGCAAGGCAACAGCTCTACCAACTGTGCCATTGTGCAGGGAGAAGATCCCCATTTGTTTTTAACAAACTCACTGTTACAGTTGTCATTATCGTTACATTAATAATTTCTATTTTACTTTTATTTTATTGTAGTTTTATAGGGGTGCTGTTTTATACGCTGAACTCAGAGTAAAAGAAGAAAAAACTTTAAAACCTCAAAAATCAAAGTTTTCATAATCATATCCATTGTTTTCTTTAATCACTTTGTGTTTGGTCTTAAACTCTTACTGTGCGTTTGACTTTCTGTGCCACACAACCACAAAAATATGGGCTGCACATGGCTTTCCACAGAGACTCCTAGAAGAGCTTAGCTGGTGGGTAAATGTCACAGAATATACAGCACAAAGCACTTTCTTCTAATTGCTTGATGGTTTAGGCAAAGTGTTTTATGAGGGCCTAGAAGAAATGGGAGCTGGAATAAAGTACCAAGACCCGCTGTTGGATGATTTCCTATTTCTTATTTATTTTTTGCCTAATGATGTTTTTTCGTAGATGGTACGCCCCGTATCGTCGCCTCATTCAGCGAACGAGTGGTGGTCCCTGGTGAGCCGTTTTCCCTGATGTGTGCTGCCAAAGGAGCCCCTCCGCCTACCATCACCTGGACCCTGGACGACGAGCCCGTGGCTCGGGATCTGTCGCGCGTGAGATCCAGCCAGTACACGCTCTCCGACGGGAGCACCGTTAGCTTCGTCAACGTCAGCAGCCCGCAGATTCGTGATGGAGGAGTGTATCGGTGCGCCGCACGAAACTCGGCTGGTAGTGCTGAGTACCAAGCGCGCATAAACGTAAGAGGTGCCTGTCTACTTTTCAATATCAGTCATACAGAGGCTTCCCATAGCCTGACCCCCTCCCTACCCTGACCAATAACCTCTACTATACCCTCCTATTTCTCTATTTCTGTCTCTGTATGTCTGTCTTTTCTCCTCTATATAGTTTTAGTTTTCACACATTTTTATTTTTGTATACCATCTTTCTAAAATTTAATTTCTTGTTTCTTCTGGAAATTATATCATGTCTTTTTTCGTAGAGGTGTGCCGATCGATCGACCACCGATAATAATTGGCCGATTTTTGTGAAAATGTGTATGATCGGTGATTGCCTATCACGGTCTCTTGTTGCCGATCTCAAAAACCTATCACCTGGATCTCATTTCGCAGCCTGCCTGTGTAGCTGTTCTCTTTCCTTCACACTGAGCAAACGCACAGCAACACATCATAAGCGATGTTGTGTGGAACCAGGGGTGAAAGTAAGGGGGTATGGCAGGGTACTGCAAGGGGAAATACTGCAAGGGGAAACTTATGCTACATAGTAACTTATGCGTTGCATAGGCCATAGTAACTTTTGTTACTATGTTACTTTCTGAGATTTTCAAACTGGATTGGAGCCGGACTAGGGCTCCACAATTTTGATCGACCCAAACCAGCTCAAACCAAGGTACAGGCATTTACTTACAACACAACTCAACAAAAAGCAGAAATACTTCCATCCTTCAACGTGGTAGAGAAAACCAGAAGATTTTGTACTGCAGTGCCATTGTCTGGCATTGAACTTTTACAGTCTTTACATTGGCCAACAGATCCTGTTCAACTCAAACGCCCCATAATGAGTTTAGATACGGCAATATGCCTTTACTGCCACTACCAGATTTTGCGGAAGTGAGGCCTAGAAGCTGTTGAGGCACTTAGCTGTTGACAGGTTCAAATTTAAACTAAATGAAACTTGAGAAATTGAGGTTTAAAGGTAAGGTAAGGTCAGTAAGGCCCGACCGAAATTCAGTACACGTCTGGTCCATTGACATCGAATTATGAACTTCACAAATTTGTGGAAATCTATTGTCTGAAAATATAGTAAAGTCCCAAAGGACTTGCAATTTTAGCTGCAGTGAAAAATATTTTTACAATGTGTTGGCTCATTTTGCTTCACAATTATGCCTCAATAAAGTATATTACACTGTGTGTGTGTGTGTGTGTGTATAACATGAGAAAATGTTACATACACACTATGCACATTTACACATACTACTCACATATTCTTCAATTGAGTTAAAAGCAGACTGTACATTAGCTATACATCTAGTCATAGCAACTTAAGAAGCCTTTCTCGAAAATTCACCCATAAAACCCAAGATGAGAAGGAAACAAATGATTAAGTACTCGAGGAAAATTGAATGAAACAAGAGTACTGAAAGAAGAGGACAGCTTCTCATAAGTGGAGCAGCTGATTGTAAACTCTGGTGACAGAAGGGGTGAAGTTACTGTTGTCTGGGATGACACTAATAAAGAGTGACACCAATGGACAAAGCTGTATCACCCTCTCAGTCTCTCTCTCAGTTTCTCTGTCTCTTTTCTTGGTCCTTTTGGTGAGATGTATAGTTGTGACATGCAAGTCTGCTCTAAGCAAACATGCCAGGAAGATTATTGAAGTGAGAATGAGCTCCAGTGCCAGAGAGTTTTAGCCATCCATGCTACACAAACTGTCAGAAATGGCGCGGCTACACTTACATTGACACGCATACTTACGACTAGACTTCACAAAGCCCAATCATGCTAATCTGCTTTCCTACTCACAATGATTATTTTTTTATTCAAAGTATCCTTTTCATTGAGCAAGCAAGTTTCACATAAACGTACAGACGTAGCCGAACACATATTTATGTTAAGCCCGAGTGTGTGCGTATGTGACGGAGCTCCTGAATAATACATCTTTGACTCGTCAGAGTTGTGACTTCAAAGCTCAGAACATGCTGAGAGAAGGAGGAAAGGGAGAGAAAAAATAGGAGACCAAAAGATGGCCGGGGTATAGGAGAGGGTGTCAGAAGAAGCAAAAACAAGATGAGCAATGGTGAGAAGGTCAAAGACGAAGTGATGGATGACTGAGAGATGGCTCTCAATTGCTGCCAAAAATGCTAAACGTTTTCTGTCAAATTACACACAGATTGCATGTTTTCTTTGAAGAAGCATTTTGCTCCAACATGGGCCCTTTTTTCTTTTACTATTGTAGATGGATATCAACCGTGTTTCGTGACTCGATCTACATGATTTTTGATGATGACTTCAGCAAATTTCATAGATAATTCTTGTGTATTTTTGTAACATTAGTCATAGACAACAAAACAGCACGAAAAATATACTTTGGTATATTTCAAGAGAAACACAAAGTGCATTGAATACAGGGAGTCACAAAAAAATATTTGAGACATTGAAAATTGTTTTCAGTTGCTGTGGAGGTGTCTCACCTGTCAGGACCAATCAGTCAGCAAAAATGAACAAACTGCTATTCTTAGGCTTAGATATAGATCCACTTCCTTCAAATAATCCAGAAATACTTAAGTAAAGTTGAAAAAACATGCAAGTTTTCCTACATTAACTTACGTAGATTTTTTTTTTGTCTTTGTAGTTACTGCAGTGAGTTCCATTATTTGTTTTTGTTGATAATGAGCTTTAAATAAAATTTAATCTCCCCTCCAGTATGAGAAAAATTAGAGCTTAATTGGTTATCTTTCTTCTGATCAATGTAGAGAGGAACAGGCACATTTCATAACAATTTTATGTGATATATTTTAGAATAACCCTTCTTCAGGTATTCCGATAGAGCTGCACAATTAAAATGCTATTTTACCAGAAAATCACAAGATGTCTTGAACCTCTTTCTCTTTCTAAACCGCTGTATACTTTTTTTTTCTCTGACTTCTGTCTTTTTTCCTCTCCCTCTCCAACTCCCTTCCTTTTCCACCTCCCCTTTTGGCATTATTCCTAAAATTCCAAGACCTGCTATTGGCACCGTAAACTAATGATCTTCTTTTTCCCCCTCTTTTCTTTTTCTTTCTCTGATTGTGCCTCTCTTTCTTTCCCCACATATCTGTATTTATCTCTTTCTCCAAATCAGGGCCTCCGAGGATTAGGCCTATGAAGAATATTACAGCGGTGGCAGGAAGAAACACTTTCATAAACTGTAGAGTAATTGGGTATCCTTATTACTCGATTACCTGGAACAAGGAGGAAATTCTGCTGCCTGACAACCATCGTCAGGTGAGGTCCACTTTAAACTCATAAAACACGACACATGCAACACAGATGAGGGGATTTTTTTTAATATATATATGTTTTTCCAACACTCCAAAAACATACTCTTCACAATTACCCCTGTGTATATTGATGACGTATCAGAGCATGCTAATACATTCATGACTCTTCTCTAGGTGGTGTTTGAGAATGGGACGCTTAAGCTCAGCGACGTTCAGAAAGGCATGGACGAGGGCGCCTATGTGTGCAGCGTGCTGATCCAGCCAAACCTATCCATCAAACAAACCATTTATGTCACCGTCAAAGGTCAGTTACAGAGATGACGCTACTGAACATAACTGTTTCACAGGTTCTGACTTACTGAAAGGAGTTGTGTAACGTTGGATAACGCTACATCTGGACACTTCTTCGGTTGTACACAATCTCTGCTCGCATACGTGATCCAGTTGGAGCTCGGATAGACTATTTAGATGTGCAAAATGCAATGTGCTGCTACACATAAGTACAGTATTTTGTTTAGATACTTTCTGCTACATTTAGCTAGCATCCTAAATAACTTTTCTTTTTGCTAGCATCTTAATTTTTAATCAGATGTTTGATGTGATTGATTCTGACAGTCATGGGACGTTAAATTATCTGCTAAGTTCAATTATTGGAACTTTAAGTGACGTACTCATGAGTGGTGAATATTTTCATGTGAAGATAGTTCTAAGTTGTTCAAAAATATTTTTTTCTCGAGGAAGGGAGTGAATAATTGTGACTCTAGCTGCAACTTCTATGTGTGCACTAGAACTGCGTGCCCAGTGCATTTAATGTGACAAATTCCATCATACGTACAAATGCAGTTTAAGTTTGCAATCTTACAGCATTTTATATGTATGTAAATGAAGTAAAGAAAGTCTCGACAGTTAATGAGTGAGCTAACGTGAGTACCAAGATTGACAATACTGTGAGAGAAAAAAAAAGGCAGATTCGCAAAACTGATTAGCTGGAAGTCCATGCCCTTGTTTAGCATTTCCACAGCAAATGCACTGATGTAATAGACAAGAAAATGTAATGGAGAAAAATGAACAGACTGAAAACTATGACTCAAAAATAATGTAAATATATCTGCATAGCACCGGGAGAGGACAACAAATTAAAATTTGTATTTAAGGGCTAAAAAATTGGATTTTGCATGACACATCATATATGTATGAAAAGCAATATATGTATTCCATAGCATAGTTTTGTTTTACAGTATTTTACACAATACATACACGGAATTACTGATGTGTAATTTTTAAGCACTCGAAAGCCTCACAATGCATCGTATGGAACAGAAAACCCCATCAAATTTGCTTCAGCTTTCTGGAGTTTATTCATTTAACTTTACCTTCACCAATGAATTGTCAAAAAAATTACATTTTTTTCCTCTATGAAATCCATTATTATCCTCCGTTTCAAGTTCCCCGCTCCCCATGAGACCCTCGAACAGAGGGGGCATGAGCGAGGACTTTTCCTCCATCATGTCCGCCCAGCTCTTAGAGGCTCACGGTTGATGCGTTTCACCTGCCGCAACAGCTGAAGGTGATGAGAGGCACGGGTCCTGGCTGTTGGCTACAGCTACTCTTAGCCGCCTTTCCAGGATTTTGTTCTGGCATTGACGAGCAGGACTGGCACCCCTGAGGGTCAGCCAGCGACGCCTGAGCGTGTTTAGCGCCCATACAAACGATGCACATAGGTTGAGGGTCCCTGCCCGAAATAGAGGCCCCGCATGACGCAGGGCACGTGCGTCTTTAACCATCCATTCCGATAGTTTGGTGGTAGCCATGCCGAAAGCCTATTATGGCTCGTCATAACATGTTGGCTATAAACCTGAAGATAAAAGCGAAACTTTACCAACTGTTTATGCTAGCGATGTACCGCTAAGCAGCTACCAAGCCCGCCTTTACGCGTAAGCTAACAGCTACTCTGTTAATTAAAACAGTAGCTATAAAAGTAGACCGCCTTTACGCAATAGCTGCTTCAAACCGAAAGAAAGAAAGAAAATGCTTCTTTGGAAGCACTTACCCAGCACAGTTCAGGCCTGTCCTGGTACTGCGTTCAGCAGCGTCTTCCTTTACAGAAAGGTTAAGCTGAGCCAAGCTAGCCTGAATGTGCTGAGGGAGCTTTTTGTAGTTCTTCACACGGGAAGAAAGCGAGAATGAGTTAAGAGGGGTAGGTTGGCGGTGATATTGGATGGTGGGTGGAGCCACGGTCACGGCTCAACATGTCTGTCGCGGACAGACCTGATGTCATTGGAGCTTCCATAGTTGGGTTACGCTGAGGCAATTCCCATAGTAAAACACCAACAAAGTTAGAAAAAGAACCATTATTGTCCTTCAATCTTGTTCACTTGATAAACGATCAACAGTCTCAGATCCGCCTGCTGAAACCTTTCATTCACCTTTGATGTTATGGTGGACTTTTGTCTTTGGCTCTGAGGAAACTTGTAATCAGTTCTGTTCTTGTTTTCAACCCAGTCTCAGTTAAGCCATCTTTGAATATGTTAATCAGTGCTGCTCCAGGACGCTTGAAGTTCTTTCTGCTTCATAATGCTTTATCAAGGATTTGTCAATCAGGTTGGTTGTTGGGATTATCATTCACAGCAGTGACAAAGAACAAATCAGTGAAGAGGAATTATGATCCTTTTTAATCTACTTCGTTTTAGTGCCATAAACAGAGTGATTATTGGAATGGTTGGAAGCAGGACTGTTTTAGTGAAACGGAATGAGAAGAAAAAGGGAAAGCTGTGTGCATTCCCTCTAATGACCCCTGATTAGGGGGCACAGAGGCCAAGTGCAAGCCTCTCGGCAATTAAAGAGAGCAGGAGTGCTACTGTATAAGTTTTGCGAGTGTGTGTGCTCGTTACACGCGTTCGTATAAATGCAAAGTATGTGTTGTGAATTTTTTTTTTTACTTCCTAATGTTACGTGCTGTCCTTAGCTGCAACAGAACAACATGTTTGTTCCAGGAAGTTGTGAAGTGTGAGTGTGGGTTGTGTTCGTTCTCTTCGACGTGTGAGATTTTTGCAGCTTCCTTGTTTTGCTCTGCACGTTAAGTTTAGGAGCAGGCTACCACTTGTTTGTGTTCATGCACACTCGTCTTGCTGTTTGTTGATGTAGGTATGTGTTCATTTGAATTTGTGCCCATCATGCCTCTGATTTAATTAGATGAATGTTAATGAGGCCCAGATAAAATCTCCCAGATGTCTCTGCTGAAACACAGAGAACCCCTCCCCCTTTTAGCCCCCATCGTCATCCCCCTCTTCAAATCATCAGCATCACCTCAGCTGGTATCCATGCCAACCCGTTTTTTTCCCCCTATGGATGGTGCTCTAATTAGAGCAGCTATTATGGGTTGGCTTGAGCAGGGCAGGGTGGGTTGGAGTCGAGGAGTTGGTGAGGGCCACTGTGGAGGGTGGAGTGGGTTAGTTGCCCAACTTTTGTCTATGGAAGTTTTTAATCTTTAAGATGTCAGGGCAAGGAGATGGAAACAAAACATCATTAGTATTAGATTACTTTATTAACAGAGAAAGACATATAAATGATGTCAGAAGAAAAGAAGTCATTCTATGGGCTCTATTTTAAAAATAAACAAACAGCACTTTTTCCCTTTTTATCGCACCTCCTTTTTCTTCAACTAGATCCTTCTCATTCCTTTACCTCGGTTTATCTCTTTCATTTATTCTGTCTCTGACCCTTTTAGTCCCCCCACTGATCCAGCCGTTTGACTTTCCCCCAACCTCCATCGGTAAATTGATGTACATCGCCTGCGTGGTGTCATCTGGAGACATGCCCATACGAATCACCTGGCGTAAGGACGGACAGGAGATCGTGCCCTCCTCTGGGATCACCATCGACACAAAGGAGTTCATGAGTTCACTGCAGATCTCCAAAGTGTCGCTCAAACACAACGGCAACTACACCTGCATCGCCAGCAACGACGCTGCTACTGTCAGCACAGAGAGGCAGCTCACAGTTACAGGTAAGCAAAGGAGAGGGCTAGAAGCACAAAAATATTGGCTATAATTAGAAAGTTAGCTTCAGGAGAGCTGGGAAATTTAAAAAAAATGGCAAACAGTTATTCACCCTGTGGCTGATAAGAGATTATTCTTAACATCTCTAACGTGGATGTGTCTGTAATAAAACAGTTTTTACCTTGTAATGTCACTTTCAGTTGTGAAAAAGATTAATTGTAAATATTGTAAGTATTTAAAATCAATATAAAGCAACTGATAATTTCCTTTTATAAATTCTGAAATAAAGAGAAACAATAAATCTGAAATAAATTATAGGTTTTTTGTTTTTTTAATCATTGGCCTTAATGTCTTTCATACATAAATTGTGAGTTCATGAAGCCACACATCACACCAAATACTAATATTATTGTTCATATTTTTGAAGTAGAGCAAACTACACCTACAAGCATTCATGTATTCATTACAACAGATGGTGGCCAGAGTGATCTCAGCCTCCAAGATCAAGGTGTAGCACGTTGATACTCACAACAGAGTCGGCATAAGGATTTCTGTCGTCTAAAACAGCTAATGTTTTCAAGGTTTTGAATTCACTTTTAAACTGCTACACTTTCAGATCAGAGGAAGGCCATACGTGTTGTAAGCTGAGCAACATGAGAAATCTTTTGACATATCGAAACAGTCCTACATACATGTACATGGATGAAATCAGCTTGTAATCGCAGTAAAAACAGGCCTGCAAAAACTGGCTCATCCTCACTTCTTCATCTCTGAAAGCAGCTGGGAAATTTGCAATACGTTAAAAGAAAATAGCCAAGTTTTATTTCAGTCTATGCACATGAATGCAGGCGATGGTGTATGTGACCCGCACAGAATATCAAATACACTCAAGTCAAAAGTTTTGACCCTCACCTGAATTGAAATTAACTGGCTTTTGACTTGTACTGAAGTACTTTTTTTTTTATGATTTTCCAGTCCCTCCACGATTTGTTGTGCAGCCCAACAACCAGGATGGCATCTATGGCAAATCGGCAATCTTGAACTGTTCTGTTGACGGATACCCTCCTCCTAAGGTCATGTGGAAGCACGCCAGAGGAGCTTTAGGTACACAAACCACTTGTCACACTGATGTGCATGTGTCATATTCTTCTGTCAACTTTCATCTGAAAAATACTTCACAATAACGTTCCCCGTTTGGCTCTCCCCTTTTTGTCCAGCTGGGATTGGAAACCCACAGCAGTACCACCCGGTTCCTCTGACTGGCCGCATTCAGATCATGACTAATGGCTCCTTGCTGATCAGACATGTCCTGGAGGAAGATCGAGGTTTCTACCTCTGTCAGGCCTCCAATGGCGTGGGCTCGGACATCAGCAAGAGTATGGTCCTCACTGTTAAGAGTGAGTATACAAACGCACACAGGGGAAACGAGGTAGGAGTGGAGATGGAACATTTAGGACGCTCCGATTTTGCTTTATGAGCATCCTAGCACTCACTAACCACGTCAAGCCAATAAATTAGCTCGCAGTACTTTCGGATTGATGAAGCAAAGGTGACGATTAGCAGAGGGGGAAAAAAAGATCAGTTTGTTTGCAAACCTGTGATAGACAGTGAGACGATAACTGAGCCATTGATCTTTTGACTCATGGGATCTGTGTTGAGACAGCCAAAAAGACTTTGAGCTTGATCGTTATCTGTTATCAATGACTATCCCGCTCAGCCTGTCAGGAACCTCCAAGCCCTGTGTAAAAATGAAAAGGAAACACTATATGTGCGCGCACTCATAAATCCAAAAAAACAAAGGTTATTACTGTCAAGTACAGCACCATCCAAGGCTAATGTATTCCGTAACTTACAGCGCATTGATCTCGCAATTCAGCTGTTCTCGCAAGAGAGACATTAAGCTTGATATCTGGCAGCTTTTGACACTCGCGCACACAATCCAGTAAAACAAGGTGCAGATAACTGCATCTACTGCTCTCAACATGTTTTTCTATCCAAGGGGCTGCCCCGCTCTCGCCGGTGCACTCCTTTCTCCTTCTCGTGTTAGTGTTATTGATTAAACCGTTCCCCTCCTCTGCCTCCCTCAATTCTGTCTGTTTCGCTCAGCGGAGAAGAGGGAAAAGCGGAAAAGACGGCGAGTGGGATGAATAAGTGATGAAAACAAAACAGCAGAACCCTCGTCGGATCGATATTGTGTATGTGTGTGTGCGTGTGTTGGACTTAGAAGATTGAGTATGTGAGGGATTTGTGTATCGTACACGAAAGGTGGAGTGTATTGTTTTTGCCTCTTCATTCACTTACTCCCCTTATGTTAACTATTGGAGAATGAGAAAGGAGGTTTATTGACTTTACCTCAATGACCACAGCTCTTCATTGCTCTAATACATTGGAACTCTGTTACTCTGAGCTCCTCCTTTCTCTGCCACCTCTCTCTCCACTCCTTCACTTCTCTCTCTTTTCACTTAAATTCTGCTTAGTATCTACTTACTCTTGACTTTTCTTTTGTTCCTCTTTTGTCTCTCACTGTCATCCAGCATCCCTATCTGCTTAGTGATTTCCTTTGCTTCTACCCATTTGCCCACACCTTCCTTTCATCTTGCACTCGATTTCCTCTCTCCCATTAGTCCCAGCAATGATCACCAGTCACCCCAACACCACCATGGCCAAGAAGGGGCATATGAAGGAGCTGAACTGCACAGCCAGAGGAGAATGGCCCATCATCATCCGTTGGGAAAGAGGTGACACGGTGATTGACCCAGAACGCAACCCCCGGTACTCCATAACCACAAGCCCCAACGAAAAGACAGACGAGGTGTTGTCTACTCTCAAGGTAAAACACATTTGTTTACAGCAGAGCATCTAGCTGGTGAAATCCGACAACTGTGTGTGTTTTTTTTTTTGGTTTTTTTTACTGACATCTTTGACAAATGGCTTTCTCTTTGCTTATTTAAATTTTTTTTCCATGTTTCCTGTTGTCCACATATGGTTTTATTTAGAGGTTTTACCTTGGTGGGATGGGTGAAGGTCTGCATTGCTGGGCTACACATAGTGAATCTTAGTGATGGCTCATGAAAGTATTGAGTCCCCTCTGAGTGTCTTTCAATATCTCAAAGATGTAAAATTATATACAGTTCACACAGTATTGGTATAAAAAGATATTTAATCTTGACTGTAGCGATATCTTGCTGTTTTTTCACATAACTAATATTGCTTTTTAGTTTAATGGTACCAATCTTCTTGTAATGTACCATAACAACAAAAGGAATTCAGATTGTTCTGATATGAATAAAGTAATTACATCTAAACAACAGCAAAAACAGAATTACTGAAAGTACATTTTTAAAACAATCACTACTCACATTATTAGTAACATCAGTAAAGAGAAGAGAGCTATTTAGTAATTATTAGACAGTGGGTTGATATCGTGTTGGGTCCTTTAAGGATTATTCTTGATGCATTAAGAATTGGAAAAAAAATTAACAATCATAAATTAGCAAAACTACAACTTTGAAACTTTGATCTAGTAGCTGGATGGCAAATTGGGAATCAAAATGTACGACAGGCATCAAAGACTTTTCATAATTTCAGCTGCTGTTGTGATGCGGTGTCTCCTAAGCGGTCTCTAACAAACACGCAACGGAAACAGAAGAAACCGTTATGAAGACTCTTCCCTTCCCAACACAACATTCTATCAGTGTGAACGGGTCGTTTTGTCTCTTTGACGTTTCTCTTTCTGCATTTCTCTTTCTGCAGCTGAAGCCAGCAGAGCGTGAAGATTCAGTCTTCTTCTCCTGTCATGCCATCAACTCTTATGGAGAAGGACGAGGCCTCATCCAGCTCACTGTGCAAGGTATTCGTTCAAGTCAATATTTTCACATAAATTAAAAACTGTGTTGCCAACACTTCCCCGCTTTTGGTTGCACCAGCTGCTGTGTTTGTGCTATTTTGTTCTTGAATTCTCCTTAAATTTCTCAGAGCCTCCAGACCCTCCAGAGCTGGAAGTGCGAGAAGTAAAAGATCGTAGCATGAATCTCCGATGGACACAAAGATTTGATGGGAATAGCGTCATCACCTCCTATGACATTGAATACAAAAACAAGACGGGTAACTTCAACTAGACCGCTTGTTGACACAACAGAGCTTTTTTCTTTATTGTTACTGTTGGTTACTGAAATTAGATTTATTTCATTTTTCGTTCTGACAGATACTTGGGAGCTGAAGCATGCCACTCGAAACATATCTCCAACAAACAATCAGGCCAACATAGTAGACCTCCACCCTGCATCCGTCTACAGTATCCGTATGTTCTCGTACAATGCGATAGGCAAGAGCGAGGCCAGTAAAGAGCTCACCATCAGCACCGAAGAAGCACGTAGGTTTATGAACGGCACTATCTTTACTTTTGCATTTATGTTAGTTCGAATTCTTTTTTTTTTTGTTAAACTAGATGTAGTAGAAGTAGTAAAACCCTAAACTGTGTTTTAATAGAAATTTATGACGCAGACTGACTTTCTGTCTCCCACTGCACAGAGCCTGATGGTCCTCCAATGGATGTCGTCCTTCAGCCGGTCACCTCTCAAAGTATCCGCGTGACCTGGAAGGCAAGTTTATACGACATGTACCTTGCTTTCTTAATAGTTTTGCTCCTGTAAGCAAGCTTCTCTATTCAGTTAATTAATTTTTTCAAGTTTATTTCAGCAAAGTCTTGAAATGTACACTTCATAAAACACAAAAATGTAAATGAAAGTGTCACAAAAACAACATACAGTTGACAATTGAGAAACCAGTGACAAACATTACAGTTTGGCAAGTGAAATGATCAAATTCATTTCACTTGCGGGTGAGTTTTTGGTCTTGATTTGGAGGAACTCGGTCTTTCAGCTGTTTTGCAGTTTTCTAGAAGTTTTTTCCAGATTTGTGGTGCATAGAATCTGAATGCTACTTTGGTTCTGGTTCTGGAGATGCAGAGCAGAACCAGAACCATAAAACCTCAGAAGTCAGGACAACAGATCTTTATTGTAATGTGGCGTTAAGCCATTGAGTGATTTATAAAACTAACACCAGTACTGCAAAATCTTTTGTCTGATTTACAGGATGCCAGTGTTAGGATTTTTTTATGTTAAAGTTGCTTTTCAATATGTTAAGTTACCAAATGTAGCATAAGTAGGGGTATGTTGATGCATTCATTTTGCAAAATGGACCAAGTCAAGACGTGTCTTTGTTGTAAGCTCAAAGCACCAACCTTTATAATATCTCGGTCTCACTGCATCAGACGAAATCATTTTTCAATAGCAGCTGGAGGCACCAAATGCCATAACTAACTAATACACTTTTCATTTTGTTTTTTTTTGTTGTTGTTCTTGCTACATTTCTCTGCAGGCTCCAAGAAAGGAGCTACAGAACGGAGTTATCCGCGGTTACCAGATCGGCTACAGAGAGAACGGTCCCGGCAGCAATGGCCAGTACAGCATTGTTGAGATGAAAGCCACTGGGGACACTGAGGTCTACACCCTGGACAACCTGAAGAAGTTTGCTCAGTATGGTGTGGTTGTCCAGGCCTTCAACAGAGCAGGCACAGGACCTTCAAGCTCAGAGATCAATGCGACAACACTGGAAGATGGTAAGGTTTACCACAAACATAACCCACATCAGGTTTCATCATATACAGTAGATTCAGATCTCTTGTTGAGCAGCAGGAGTAAAACGAGTTAAACAGCATGGATCATTATAAACATTAACCTGCCAAAGCTATGAATTGTATCACCTCCGCTCTTCTTTTTTTTTCCTCTCTGATCTACATATACTGCAATTTATTTGCCCTTGTTTTAGCTTTCTCTTCATACAATAATCTCTGACAAGTTTTCTGATTTGCAATCCAAGATTGTTATATTCTCTCTCGTCTTCTCTATCCAACAACAAATGCTGTGCTGCTAGAATTCAAATGCTTCTGCACCAAGGACACAGATAGTCTCAAAGACACAGCATAGTGCGTTGCAGGAAACTGAGTGATCTCAGTAAATACATGTGGAGAAGCTGTTGTGCCCCCCGACTACTGAGGGGTAAACAGAATATTTCTGAGTGCATGAACAAATGATTAAATGAGCTGCTAAGACATGTTTTCTGGTACTACACAGTTGGGGACAGCATTGGAAAATCTTTTGTGTGTCAGGTATGCAACAGTGTCACTAATGTCAAAAGGCGTCATTTTCAATAGCACATTCTAACCATTCACGTAATTGTTGTGCATAGACTCATTAAAATTCTTCTTTTAGTGCAATAGTTCAAGAAATTTGATCAAAATCCATTAGCATTCTTTCTTGCACCTTATTTGAGGTTATTCTCAAAAGCGGTAACAGTGCTAAACCTTGATCAAGAACAGGCAAGAGTCTGTTCTTGATTTTCCACAGCCAGAGAACCAGTTCAGAGTGTTTTGCTTACGTCATTAAAAACATCTTTTCGTAAAAGTAGTATTCTGAATTTATGTCGAGGATCGAACCCCAAGGAGACTCTTTAACTTCATAAATGTCACTTTTATTTTTGGTATTTCTGCAAACAAATGTCATGATGCCACTATTTTGTGTGCACTAACACTTTTAAATGTACATTGAAACACTGAGTTCTTCACAACCCTGATCAGAAGAGCTGACACTGGCACCACTAAAACTGCAAATATAAGCTGGATAGAGTGTCTCAAATAGTGTTTCAGATTAGATAAGACGAGACTCTTTATTGTCTATTAATAGAATGTAAAACGGACATTTTCTTTAAGTTTCTAGCAACAAAAGCAACCATGCAAAAATGCACAAAGCACACAACTAAAACAAAAACTTGAGTACATAAAACACACACACAGTCAATCATGTGAAATAAAGCAGCTCATATTAACTCTGCCTGGCCACATAAAAAGACTGACATTGATATTTTGGGAGTAAAAACTCATTGATCTACTTAGACTTCGTATAAAACATGACACGAAGATGAGAGACTGTAGACTCGTGTTCTTTCTCTCTTATTACAACTTTGCATCTATATTACAGCTTTGCTGTTTTGTTTTCAGTAAATTAAATGTTATACTGGTGTTAAATAGAGTGCTTACAGTTTGAATGATTGATGGTCTGTCTGAAGCCTTTTACCAAAGATGGCCCAGTGAGAAAGAGGGAAATATAGAAAATTACTTGGTTATTGGCTGAAAAAGATCATTTAACCACAAAATGTCCCACATTTTATACCTGAAAACGTTACAAAACAACCAAACTGTAATATCTCTCATTGTCAGAAATCTACTATTAAAAGCTTATTATATATTTTTAACCACAAAAGCAACATCACATGAATGCATAAAGACAACAATGTTGTTGTTTTTTTCAGGCTTCAAAGGACACAATTTTGGATGATTTTATTTATACTCTGAATGATACAGATCACTATATATTTCCATTTATTTTTAATCCAATTCTCAGATTTCTTTGTCACTCACTAAACATTCGAGTACACACAAACGCATGCGTCGCATAATTGTCCACAGTTGGCTGAGCCTCATTGGTCCAGAGGAGACATAGCCCTCCTGGTTCCTTCCTGTGGTTGTAACCCTGGCGACAGTGATATTGATGGCCATTATGATAATAATGATACCAACAAGCATACTAAAAATAATTATAATTAGCTTGTCTCTCTGTCTGTCTTTCTCTCTTTCCCTCTCCTGGCTTCCTGCTGTAATTATCCACAGCTGAGTGCTTTGTCTCTCTGCTCCCTCTTTTCATCTTTCTCCCCCTTTGCTTTTAACTCTCCTCCTCAATTCCTCCATTTATATTCTGTCTCTTTTCCCCATCTAGTCCTTATTGTGGATTTAGACCACAATGGCCTTCAATATATTAGCAGGGTTTTCAAAAAAAATCTGCACTTCTTCTTGTTTTGTTCCTTCTAATCATTCTAACAGATGTATGAATCTGTTGAGCAGCTAAGCAAAAGCCACATCTTAGATGTTTTTAGGCGTCTACTTCCTTTGCCTGCATTCTAATTTTTACTCTGCCTCTGTGCAAGGTCTAAATATGGATATTGGGCTATCTTTTGATGCATCCTCATTATTTATCATTAGCTTCAAAGATCTATTAATGCAAAGCTCTGTTTTTGTTTTCTAGCCCTCGTTTATTTCTGCCTCCCTTCCTCCATCCTCCCCCCTCCTCACTTCCTTTACTCTCTCCACCAGCTGCAGAGAAATTCTCTGGTGGACTTGGCACCGTCTCCTTCTTTGATTGCATGCTGTCTTTTAGTCAACTCTCTTCCTCTCTTCCTGTCCTTACTCCTCTCACAAGTTGACTTCTGTTCATCTTCAACAGTGGAAGTAATTCAAAGCCTGAATGGATGGTGGTCAGTTGCAGCCAATACCAAAGACACCTGGGCTAGAAGAGACAGAGTGGGGCTTGTAAGGAGAAAGAGAGATGATCCTATACATCAAAGCAGAAGCATGGCGGGGTTTTGTTGTTGTGGTTGTTTTTATAAGTCACTACTCTGTTTTTTATAATCTAGGTCGGAGGTGAAAATGCATCAAAATTATGCATCAATTTTTGTTTAGGTATATTTTAAATTAGCCATGTTTAATGTTTTAAATGATTCAGTATTGCCTTTCTTGATGTGAAATCTTATTTTTTGTCATTCCGAAGCATTTGAGTGAACATTTTGTTTTACGTATTTGCACCAGGGGCCATTCGATATGTGTTGCTTGTTCTCTCGGTACCAACAACCAAAAACTGGGACAGTAGTTTAAGTTAGTCACTGAATAAAGGGTTGGGGTAAAAATATACAATTTTACAAACAATTTGATTTTCGTAAAGCTTTGACCTGCCAACGTGGATTCAAGTTCTCTTTACCAACTATGGTTAGCTGTGTACCTTTATCATGTGGTTAACAGGTTTACTCGATTAAAACCTAGATTTCATGATTACATTTTTGATTAACTGCCTATGTGTAGACTTCTGTAGTCAACTTTCCACTTATATAGGCCTGTATGAAATCTGAAAAGGTGCAACCACATCTGTACGGTAGTTTATTCCTTGGACCAAAACCATGTATTCTCCATTGTCACTCCTCCATAAATTATTCGTTTTGAAAAGTAACAATTTAGTCATTTTGTGAATACCTGTAATTTTTAGTACAGCTTTTAGACATATGTGGTTAAATGCTAAAGTAAGAAATACGTACATCTTTCTCTCTCATCTTTAGTGCCTAGTCAGCCTCCTCAGAACGTACGGGCCATCTCCGTAACATCAGACGAGGCGGTGATCAACTGGGCTGAACCTCCAAGAATGACTCTCCATGGTGTATTGAAGGGATATCGTGTTGTGTTCTGGGCTGTGTTCCCAGACGGAGGTACGACTGTCTGTCTGTCAAAATAATTCATTTTAATTATATTTTTGTGTTTTAAGTTGATCTCAGTTTTTAAGTTGGTTAAGCAAATTACACAAATCAATGGAGTTTGAACTGACAAGACTTAATAAAAGAAATCTGATACACTATACCAAAAACCTAAACTTAGTCACTTTTGGGGTATCTTACACCACCAGATAAAAGCATCCTCATTCAGTGTCCATGTTATTCCCCAAACCTTATCATATGGGGAATATGTGGAGTGAGCTGAAGAGAAGAGATGATCGTGGTGATGATAATGATGAGAGAAATGGTCAAATGTCCCTCTCTTTGGTATATAGCATATATATATATATATATATATATATATATATATATATATATATATATATATAGTATATAAAACCAAACA
>CAEGAF010104779.1:0-14471 GCA_903067075.1 Micropoecilia bifurca
CAGGGCAACACAGAGACACACAGGACAAACAACCAGCCACACACACACTCACACCTAGGGCCAATTTAGACAGACCAATCAACCTGACAGTCATGTTTTTGGACTGTGGGAGGAAACCGGAGAACCTGGAGAAAACCCACGCATGCACAGGGAGAACATGCAAACTCCATGCAGAAAGGCCGGGGCCGGGAATCGAGCCCACAACCTTCTTGTTGCAAGGCAACAGCTCTACCAACTGCGCCACTGTGCAGACGGATCTTTATTTTTTTAATTAGACGTTTGTAGTGACTTTGTTGTTTTTTTTGTTTTTGCAGGTGTGCGCCTGTACTTCACCACCGCGCCTTTTGCACATCAGCAACAGAAGCACGTTGCCGTTCGCCCCAGCCTGCTGTCGTTGATCCACGTTCGGCTGCCGCCGGGTTTTTCCGCCTCCTCCACACTGCAGAAGCCCTCCAAAGTCCACAAAGCTGTGCACAGCAAAGGTGGGAGACCAGATGTGATTCCCAAATGTAGCTACGTTTGTCTGATTTCTGTTACTGATGTGAAATGAAACGTCTGATGCTGCAGGTGTTCTCCTCATGGCCGCTTCGGAGACGGAGGACAGTGACATTCTGTGGTGCATCAACCACGACTCCTTTCCCTTCAAGAAACCCCTGATGGAAACTCAGGTTGACAATAACAAACCATTATGAATTTGAATATCCAAATAAGGAGACTTGTATGTAGTGGAGACATTTTAGCTACATTTGTAATTTATTTGACCTGTATTTATCCAGGATAAAGGAAAACCACATATCTACAATCAGATTGCAGGAAGTTATTTACTTAACATATTATGTATTCATTGTGGATTAATGAAAATCTGCATTAAAGTTGACTCCTGTCAAGAACCACTAATTATACGTTATGTTCTTTTGCAGATTATGTCTAATGTTGATGGACACTCTTGGGCTCTTTGCACCCTTAACGATGAGAAGCCTCCCAAGTTTTTTACTCCTCTCAACAAGGAGCATATCTCCATCACAGATTCTCCTGTGGTCGTCCAGCAGCACAACATTCCAGCGCAGAAATTCGTCCTCCTTTCCGCCAAGGTTAAAAATCGCAGTCACTCCTCATCCCTTTAAAGTTTAATCTTAGTTTAAGAGTTTCTTCTAAACTCTTTCTACCTTTCAGGGAAGCCACATCTTTCAGAAACTGCGTCCGGTTGATCAGCTGCGCCACCTCCTGGTCAGCTGCGCTGCAGGAGAGAGTGAGGATATTGAGCGCTTCTTCAAGCTGCACAGGGTAAGGAGCTTTTCTGCTGCTGTTGGTGCTTAAAGAGCCTTCATGTGTTGTTTTGAACCTGCATTATGCACAGATCTAGGCAACATGTTCTAATACATCTACATATTTATCTTGTTTTGCTCAGGAGGAGCAGGCCTGTGCCACAGCGCTCATCCTGGCTTGTTCCAACGCCGCCTGTGACAGAGAGGTCTCCCAGTGGGCCACCAGAGCTTTCTTCAAGTCAGATGACCATCCTTGCCCCTGCATACCCGTGATTGTTCGCATTATGTGCAAACTAAAGACTGTTGTTTCTTTTACGTGTTGGGGTTAGATATGGAGGAGAAGCACAGATGAGATTTCCTGCTGCCATGGCAACACCCAGTACTGTTGGGCCTGTGATGAGCTCTCCAGCACTGGGTCAGTGTAAAGATTTGTTGGAGATGGATCTGTTGCAATAACATATTTTGCTGAGTGATGAGTCGTCCTTGAAATAAATGCAATAAATGATAATGTTGTTTTGTAGTAAAGTATTAATAAAGACTAATGAAGTTTAATTTTGTAAAGAATTTAGCGTTGGAAGTGGAAGATATTTTAAATATCCAAAATGAAACACGACGACCAACAACAAATAAATGAGGAGTAATAAAAACTACACACAAGCGAATCAGTTAGTTATTGCCTTTCAAAAAATATTAATCAGAATGGAAGTTTTTGAGCTTATTTTAATTTATCTTGTGATCAATTAATTAATTGCTTATTGTGAGAGGCTTAGTTGGAGATGCATCCTTGTTTAAAAAACAAAATTGTTGTCATAAAGCCTAAATCCCCGTTCACACTATGACAGGACATAACTTATTTATTTTTCCATTTATTTTCATTGCCTGTTTCAGGTGTGGTGCCTCCTGCGTTTGCAACACCATTTGCACCGATGCAGTCTGGATCTGCACTCATCACTCCCATATCGGCTGGGCCTGAGGTGATTTTCTCCGGGAAGCACAACGGCATCTGCATCTACTTTGCTCGCATTCTCGGGTAATTCTGCATGATTTTCTCATCCAGACCTGCATAGTTTACATAGAGCTCTCACTGCTGATGTTTGCCTGTGTTGACCTCCAAATATGCCTCCTTCGACGCAAACAGGAATCTTTGGGACGGGAGCCTTGCTCTTGAGAAAACGGTGAGCAACGGAAATCAGACTGTCGGCATTGTAAGTGTAATGACACTTTAAAACTCCATCCAGATGTTCCTGGTAAAGGGAAAAGTGCTACCTCTATTTTTCTTCTCTGGTAAATCCAGTGGAGATGCAGGGTGGTCATAACAGCTTCAGAAAACTTTCATAGTTCTCAGAAAAGGATCCTAATTTGGAAGCACACCTTTAGTTTTAACTTAACGTATATGAAAATCAACGGCATTGTGTTCACGTACAGCCATTATTCCGAAGACTAATTGTGCCATAGAGATTTCTGATGGCACCATGCAAGTGTTTAACATTCTGCACAAGCATATGATCTCCTCTTATGGGTTCTGTTCCCTCCATTAGCATTACAGTCTTTGGCTTTTACACGTCTTGATGACACAAACCTGGGTTTCAGTTGGAGAAAATGAAACCTGAGTTTTGAGGGAATTTGATCACGTCTCCAGTGTTTCATCGGCCGTCTGAACCAATGGCTGATTTACTGCGTGACATTTGTTAGACTGCTCCGTCTTCGTAATACACTTTCAGGCTGAAGATTGGTCGTTTTACTGGGCTTTTTACTCTTCCAGCTCTGGGATTCTTGGGAGCCTCTATCAGTTTTAGTTGATTTCAAAATGTGATTATAGGAAATTATTGGGTTCTGTCCTACCCAGAACAGTAGCCTATTTGATTATTAATACGTTTCATTTTTAGAACACTTAAACAACAAATTGTGTTATTTTTTTTTTTTTTTTTTTTTTTAATAATTTGTTTATTTTTATTGTTTTTATTTATTGCCCTCACAGTTGGAAAGCACCGTTAACTCGTTTGAGCTGGAGGCCATCCTCCTGCAGCTCAGAGGTTTACAGGAGTTCCTTGATAAAAACTCTCAGCTCAGCCCGTCTTCTCTTGGCGCTGCAAGGTAAGAGCCTTGACCTGAAAGGGTTTCATCAGAACAATGTTTTTGTTTTGGCAGCTGACCTCTACTTCACCTGTTATTTAATGACAACAGTCATTTTATATTTTTATGTTTGTCAACTTTAGTGTAAATTTAAAAAAAAAAAAAGCGTCCATTATTTTTAAATTGAGTCATTAAAATGTAAAGCTACACCCACATTTTATCCAAGTCCGATTTATGTCCACAGTTTTGGTTACCAGACATGTAATATAATTTTAATTTTGGAAAAGTAAAGAGCTTTTTACTGTGATTTACAGTTGAATCAAATTCATAGTATTTGGTTCCCCATACTAGAACCTAAATTAATGCAACAATTCTTCTGGGTTTTAAGAGAAATTGTGTTTAAGCTGGACCTTCTTTCTAAATGTCAAATGATGCACCGATTGTTGCTCATCTCTATATTTGCTAGGACGCAATAAATGTGGCGCCAGTAAACACGGTGGTGCACCATGCTTAAATACAGATATGAAGATTATGCTGTTCTAGGTCTGGTTGTGAAAACAGTATAAT
This sequence comes from Micropoecilia bifurca, assembly GCA_903067075.1. Lineage (NCBI taxonomy): Eukaryota > Metazoa > Chordata > Actinopteri > Cyprinodontiformes > Poeciliidae > Micropoecilia > Micropoecilia bifurca. Next base: position 3,906 of record CAEGAF010104779.1, read on the forward strand.
AAAAAGCCTGAAATAATTATTTACCAAACCACAATTAGAATTAGAGCTTAGTGTGGGAAAGTTTGGAGCTTCGACTTGAGAAATGTGGAAGAACCTTATGATTACGAACCCTGCAGTGAGGGTTTGCTTTGCTAGAATAAAGCTGCAGGCCTTTTTCTTTTGAGCTACTTGAGCCTGGTTACCAGCACATCATTAGCTCTATCAGCAGCAGCATTCAGCATCCAGCTCTTCTGCTTCCTCAGATGGGATTTTCAAAAGAGAAATCCATCTGAGGAGGCAGACGAGCTGGGCAGTTTGGACTAAATATACAGAATATGTGTCAAAGTTATTTCGGTGACCATTTCTGCCCATCTGTGGTTTAATCAGAAGGAAAACAAGTTCAGAGATTTGAAAGATGAAAGACGAGGTGTGGCATTAAAAAAAGCAGCTGCAGGATGCTGGTTCCATTGCTTTTCCTCGATCTGACTGCACTCTCATTAGACACTGGACCCGGAGAGAATAAAACCCTATGAACTCTGCAGATTACAACAGTTTTTCTTGTGCAACAAAGTATGTTTATGGTTGCCATTGCGAAGCGCAGCTGAATACGATATTTGCTAGGATATTATATTTCAAGTATAATGTGGTCAATACATCTTGCATGTCTTTATGACAAAGATGCTAAACTCAAAAACAGTGCTGGGGAAAACCCTAATTGGATTCATCATCGCAATATTTTAACGATATCACAATGTTCTGTTTTGTCCTAATAATGTGTCAGTCAAAGCTGTTTAAAATCATTTAAAATATTTGATTTCCATGGGCTTTCTGACCTGGAAACTGAACTTTCTTCACTTCCTAATATGACTTTGCCATTTCTTTGCGTCTCTCTCTCTTGCCTCCTTTTTAAACTTGCATGATTTTTCCTTCTGTTCTGGGCCTCGTTAACTTCAGCTCCCCCGCCAACCTGCAGCAAAGGCTGCTGGGATTTATGCGACGTGACGGAGCCAGCTCCCATCAGATGCAGCAGGAGCTCCAGAGGAAATATCACAGTGAGTTTCAGCACTTCCCTCTGTCTTTTCATAGAAAGGCCACAAAGGAAAGACGTATTTACTTTATAGTCAACGCTGTTCACTGAATACTAATGGGTTTACTCTGTAGTTCTTCTCTTGTACAAGATTAATTTTCCGTTTCGTTCTCCAGCTAAGGCTCAGGCCTATGAGAAAGCGTCTCTGCAGGGCATCCAGCAGCTTGTGTATCACACTTACCAAACTCTGGCACTTTGGAAACTCCTCTGCGATCATGACTTCAGTCTCATTATGTCTGAGCTGCCAAAGGTACTTGTGAGCACAAATACTCGCCTGTTCTAAGCAGATGTCTCCTATTTCCTTGCTTTGAGCCAAAAAAAAAAGCTCTGCTGCCTCATTTTTTTCATACACAGGAGTTTCAAGAGCAAATGAAGGGGGCATGTTTTAAGGATGTAGTGATTAGAGGCAAGGAGTTATCTGGAGCTCTGGTCACAGGCCTTATTAATGTCTATATTAAAGACAACGCCTCTGTGGACGCCATCAGCAATCACCTCCGAGACCTCTGCCCGCTGCTGTACAGCACCGACGACAGCGTTTGCTCAAAGGTACTCATGAAGAAACATAATACGTTTCTTCATATTGCGTTGCATTACAGTCACAGTTGTCCATCCGTTTCATTTAAGTGATTGACCAACACAAACCAGTGTAAGCATTAAATAATGAACTAAAAATCAAATGATACAGTTTTAAAGAGCTTTGTACAGATTAAAACCTGAACAGTGTGCTCTTAATTGCTGCAACCAACGATTATTTAAATGTATTATTCTGATAATTAATTGGGAAACAAATGTTTTTGCATTTCAGCCTTTTTTATGCAATATTTTAAATACATTCAAAGATGCAATGATTCCATTCTCTCTTTTTTTTTTATTACTTCAAAGAACGCATCTGCAACTAAAACAACACAATATCGACGGGTGAAAAGCTCAGCTCTTTCTCCTTGACTCAACATTAATGCAGTGTTAAAATGATCTGTATTATTATTACTGGATTAATGATTGGACAGCAAAAGGTTCTTGAGAGATTTTCTTTTACAGAATTTGAAGTTAAAACCACGTCACTTGAAGAGATCTTGTGTTCAGTTTTGGATTAATTACTATTTGCTATTTCAGCAAATTTCCCTTTTTCAATCAGTATATTCCAGTTAAGGATTACTCTATTACCAAATTAGTTGACGGTTATTTCAATAATCAATTCCTCCCGATTAATCTGATCGCTTCATCCAATCTGCAAAGACTTTTGGGAAGCCAAGGTCTTGCTGACCGTATATTTTCCTTTCGTCAGGCCAACGAGTTGCTGCAGAGCTTGAAGCAGATCCAGAACAAAGTGGAGAAGGAGCGAACGCTGAGAGAGTCTCTGCAGCTCTACCAACAGATCAGCCAACATACAGACCTGCCTCTTGTTTGCTCCCAGTACAGACAAGGTGTTGTGGGCTTCCCTGCCACATTTTCTGTAGTTTTTTTTTTTTTAAGCATTCGACTTTCTAATGCTTTTCTGTCGTTTCAGTGCGTTTCTACGAAGGTGTTCTTGAGTTGTGCCTCACAGCAGCAGACAAAAAGGATCCACAGAGGCTCGGACCCCACTTCTATAAAAACGGAGAGCCAGAGGAGGACAAGGTGGGGCTGCAGGCCTTCCAGGAAAGGTAAGACCACGAAGACACAACCCTACAGTTCTCTGTGTCTGGGCTGGCTGTCGTCACAAACCGACTTCCTCTTATTTTCCAGACTTTCTTGTTATAAGTGCATCACAGACACCATGCAGGAGCTGGTGAACCAGAGCAAAGCTGCCCCTCAGTCGCCCAGCGTTCCTAAGCAACCCGGACCCCCTGTCATGACCTCGGATCCCAACATGCTAAGTAATGAAGAAGCTACAGCACATGTGAGTTAAAAAGAAAAAAGGCAGAAGAAGGGAAGGGGGGGTCAGCTGCTCACTTCCCTTCATCCTTATGTAAATGAGTTGCATTTCTAATGAGAATCTGTCACTGCGCTGTAGTTTGAGCAGATGCTCGACTTGGCCCAGAGGTCCCAGGACGAGCTGTTTCACATCGCCCTGTACAACTGGCTGATCCAGGCTGACCTGACGGACAAGCTGCTGGAGGTAATACTGCTATGTAGTCTCTCTTTGAATCAGTGCTCGTTTTTCTCAAAATGCACTTTTTTAGGGCTTGAGGGGATTTTCACACAGACTTGTCTTGTGTCTACAGGGCTAAAATGAGGTAGAACTTTATTTCTGAAGAGAAAAAACATTCATATATTATCCAAAAAGAAAATTGCATAGACTTTTCATTCATTCTAAGCTTTTCACATTCTACTATATTGTACTAGTTGCTAGCTGTGAATAATGAATCCTTTCTTCCGTTTTTTTTTTAAGCAAGTTAGGGCGCACACATTTAAAATGTTCTAATCCCACACAGGATGAAATGCTCAAATGTATACCTACCTATTTATATAAACATTTATTCTTTGAAAATCCCTATAAATCTTGAACTGCATTTGACTTCTGATCGCAGGTGAATTCTCCTTATCTTGAAGAACACCTGACGCATATAATAAAACAGGACCAGAGCAAGGTTCACAACATGGACCTGTTGTGGCGCTACTACGAGAAGAACCGCAACTTTGGCAAAGCGGCTCGCGTGTTGGCCCGCCTCGCAGACATGCAGAGGTCTGAGCAGAGCAGGAGAAAAGTTTGACCTGCATTTTCTTTTTGCACATCAGGTTCTTTTGTAACATTTTTTTTTTTGTTGTTGACTTTCTCTTGGATGTTCCAGCACTGAGGTCTCCCTAAAGCAGCGTCTGGAGTACATCGCTCGAGCCATCCTGTCTGCAAAGAGTTCCTCCTGCATCTCTGCTCAGGCGTCTGACGGAGAATTCCTTCACGAACTGGAGGAAAAGATGGAGGTACGTCAGTCAGCCTGACTAAAAGCCACGAGGCGTCCTGACCTGAGATTACTTCGGCCGCTTCTTTAATGTTTGCGTGTTTCCACTTTCTTCCAGCTTGTCCGCATTCAACTGCAGATCCAGGAAACCCTGATCAGGCAGTACTCCAATCATCACTCGGTGAAAAACGCCATCTCACAACTGGACTCTGAGCTTATGGACATTACAAAGGTACCTCCAGACATCAGAGAAATACGTTTTTTATTGTTGATCGCAGGGTTCACATGGGTGCTTGAATCCTTTAATGCTTGAATTTCAGTTATTTGGATAGTGCTTGATTTCTGTTTAAAGTCCTTCAAAGTGCTTAATATTCTAACAGCACAGTTTTCTTATAAGCTGCGATTTGACGTTTGATTAAAAGCCTAAACTTGGAAAACTTTATAGTTGATATTTTTATACACCTAATAAAAAAGATGTACAAATTTATCTTCTCACTGTGTGAAATTAATTTAAACTTTTCCTGTTCTGGGTCAGTTAAAATTATGAAAAATAATTTATGTTTGCTAAATACCAGAAAACTTTGTGGGAAACTTTCATTGTTGCTTTTGTAACTTTCTTTGTAAATTGTATTTAAGCATTTAATATGAGCAGGAAGGCCATTTACCTAAACACAGTTAAACACTAACAGTTAAACATTTGGATTGTTTTATTGTATTGAATATTTATTATTTCTAATGGCTCAAAGACTTATTGATCGTCTTATTTTATATGTTAAAGTTATTGAAATTGGGGGATCTTTTTTATCTTTTATTTTTTAATTGGTGTTTTGTTCTTAGACCAGTCGTGTGTGAAGGGAGACATTTCAAAACATAAAATTGTGCCATATTTTACTTCACCTTGCGTCTGCTGTAGAAAGTAGTTTCTGTAGTTCATTTTTATTGGTTCCATCTCCAAAATTTGGCACTGGAAAAGTTTCCAATCGAACCTGGAAAGTGCTTGAATTTTACTGTGGGAAAAGTGTATGAATCTTGTTATTGGGAATGTAAAATTATCAAAAACATTGTTCTGCCACACAGCTCTACGGAGAGTTTGCTGACCATTATAAACTGTCTGAGTGCAAGCTGGCCATAATTCACTGTGCAGGACACTCTAACCAGATCCTGGTCCACTCGCTATGGCAGGAGATCTTGGAGAAAGGTGAATTAAAATCAAGATCCTGTGGAATGTTTCTTCTTTGTCTCTATTCAACACATGTCCCTTACTCTGCGGGTGTTTTGTTCTCCAGAGCTGAGCGACAGTGTGGCCATGAGTCCAGCAGACAGGATGAGGTCCCTCAATCTCAAACTGGTTACGCTGGGGAGGATTTACGCTGGAACACCCAGATACTTCCCTCTGGGTATGTTTCAGTCATGTTCTGTTTTAGGATTGTTGTTTGCAATTTAGTATTATAATTAGGCATACTTTCTGCATGTTTTACGTGAGCGTGTCCCTGAGGCGCAGGTCTGTTTAACCAAACAGCTGCTCGTGCTCTTAATTATCCACATTTTACAAGCAGCCTGTTCAAACATGTCATGTCTGTGGAGAGGTTGATTCGAGGTAGATTGTCTTTGGTTTTTTGGGACATAATCAGTTCTTTCCCCAGGTGCGAACATGACGAGTGTGCCGTGTTAACGAGGAGCGATGTGTTATGATTACAGAGTTTCTTGTAAAGTTTCTGGAGCAGGAAGTCTGCCGACTGAACTGGGATGTGGGATTTGTCACATTTACGATGCTGGAGATCGGAATGCAGCTGCCACGGCTTCTGGAGGTTTACGATCAGCTCTTCAAATCCCGGGTATTTCTCCTCAGTTCAGATTTTGGCTTGAACATGAATGGATAATGTAATGTTCCTCAATAAATAATGTGATCTGCTGTTACCCAGGATCCCTGCTGGCTTCGGTTGAAGAAACCTCTACATTTGGTGGAGTGCATCCATGTGCTTCTCTCAGGATACGTGGACGACCCCAGCAGAGTCGCAACATATGATAGGTTAGCACAAACTTTGCTGGACGATAAATTGTTCCAGAAGTTATTGCGATAAACAATAATGTTGTTGTTTTGAGACCATTTTTAAGTAATACAGTGGTAATGGCAAAATAATATTGCAAGAGCGCATCCTAAAAGATTAGCAAACGTTAAATTCTAATAAACATTTATCAGTAGACCAGGAAAAAATTTTAAATATTCAAAATAAATAAACAAAACAACAAATAAAATGAATTTTGAAGTCTTTGTGAACAAAATTGTCCTTCAAAAAAAGCACTAGTTGAGACCAAACCATCAAACTGAAGACTTTTATCATCCAGTTTTTGATAGAAGAGAAGAAGAGACAAACAATGAATCATTCCAGTTGAAATAATTCAGTTTGTTTTAATTTATCACACGATTTATTGATTTATTGATTTATTGATTATTGTGACAGACCTGTCACTTCACCTCCTTGCCTGTAGTGGGCGACTTAAGAAAAAACTGAGGTTTTAAGTTGTGGGTGGTGATGGCTGCAATGTCCTTTTTTCCATTTGCAGGAAAATATTAATTTAAGATGCAATTTTGCTTTTACCTCAATCCAGATTGATTGTGTGTAAAAATTGCAGACTATAAGGAAAGAAAGATGCATAAAAAAACCCTGGTCATTGTGATGATCAGTTTTCTGTACAAATGAGTTTGCGTTTAGTCAGATCTACTCTTTGATGTGTAAAGTTTATTGAATATTTTCACAAATCCTTCCACTTCATGTCTATATGCTGTAATATTGTGGTTGAACCAGCATTGGGGCAAATAACTACGCATCGTAGTTATTTGTGAAACAAGGACAATGACCAATGACGACAAATCTGCATCATCAGGCTGGTGTTAACGTCATGTGGTATTTTCCAGGCGCCGATTCACCAACGTTTGCCTCGACAACATCTGCGGATACCTGGTGGAGCTGCAGTCTTTAAGCCCAAACTCGGCCCTTCAGCAAATAATCGGTAACTTCAGGTCCCTGCAGGCCAAGATGGAGAAGCTCCATTGACAGGAGCTACAATCTTCATCAATAAACATTTGGCTGACCTCTGGCTGGTACTCTGCTGGCCTTAAACAAAGACACCTGGCATCGTTTTTTGTTGTGATGAGAGACTGGCAAAGTGACAAGTTTTATAACTTATTTTCTACCTTTTTTTTTGTTAGTTTGAATATAATGCGGAGTTTTGAAAAGACTGCTTGTAATTTGCATTGTTTGCAAATAGCTGTTTGATATTTAGAAATGGAGAGGCTTTCAGTGTGTTTATAAAAACTCATCAAATCTGTTGCATATATTAAAAACTAGCACAATTTGAGCCTCATTTTGGGACATAGTCGACTCAAGCATCACATCACAAGGTTTTGACTGTTTTACCAGTTTATTTTGTGTTTATGTACATACCTTGGCTTTAACATTATCTTTGCAAAACCTCTTTTGCAAACCTGTGGGTTAACAGAAAATGGTTGTTTGGATATTAAAACTGTGCCATTGTGTATAAGGGTTTTATTGACTCTTTGACTTGGTGCTGTTCATGATTTTATCTACACTAAAAAAAAAATCAGACCTAATTTTGACCGGGCTAATAAAACATTTTTAGAAAGAAATCTAACTTGTCGTGACTTGTGTGGATGATCTCTTCTTATTAAAGCATGACCTTATGTTAAGTTACTGGAGTAATTAGATCTGAAGGGCACCAGGTTGCTCCTTTAATGTGACACTGGTCATGCAATGCAATTATCTTTAATTTGAAACCTCACTCAGGATTTCCTACAATAATAACTAACAAGGTGCTAATTAGTGTCAATCTCCAATTAGCTGCACTCTAGTGCATAATTATGGTTAATTTGTATTCTCATGGAAAATAAACTAATTTTGTTGCTGTGGACATAAATTGCAGTTTCCTTGACGTCAAAAACACGGATGTTCAATTTCTAACATTTAAAAAAATAAGCTTAGATATAATCTTTAAACTTGTAAGGTGAAAAAACTAATAGTTTAGTGGAGGTTAAATATTTGCAGAACTGAGACTTGAGATTGTTTTAGGTTATTTTCTGCTCTACATATTGGGGAGTGCAGCTAAGATTATGAACTAACACCTGTAATAATATATACAGAATACAATTAACAGTATATAAAATTCAGCTTTCCAACTAGCATTTTCTAAATGTGTCCTGCTGTATGAAAGTATTAACAGAAAGGCACAATAAAGTCAGCATGGTTCATATGAAGTCTGAAAAGTCATTTGCTTTATTTTCCATGTCTAGTTAAGTAGGGATGATGTTAAAAAATCTTCCAAAGGATGAAAGTCTATTAAGGTTTAATAAATCTAGTGGTTTTCATATTTAGCTTTTGATCATGTTAAAAGGAGGCACTATGTATTATCAGCCACATCGCAGCATTATAGCCATCAATAATAGGGTTTTTAATTCAATTAGTCGCTCAAAAATGTTAAAGCAGCCATTACACTACCTTCATAACTTCATAACTAACTTCAAATTCAGTTTGATCTACATCAACAGTTATTAAACTTAATCTGAAAATGGTAGTAGTAGCAGTGGCATTACAGCAGCAAACAAACTCTTCTGATAATTTCTACTCAAATTACGCTTTGATGATTTGTGTGGGTCAGAGCTCCATTTAGGTTGGAAAAGATGGATCTGTCCATGGATCCTCAAATCAAAAACATAAACGTTACTTCCAGCCAGAAGAAACTGTTTGGTAAATATTAAAATATTACTTTAAACCTAGCACTACTGGATGTATTAATATTCTTGAACTTAACTGTGGCGTCCTGGACGTCCCGTTTGACATTTCCTATCATTTACGCAAACAAGAAAGTTTTTTCACTCCATGCAGAAAAATATAAGGAATGATGCAGGTGTAGGCGGCTCCGATGTAACTGGCCAGCTCCATCATCAGCGATGAATTCTGGATGCTGTTGCTGATGCGCAGAATTAGATGAGTCACCCAACAGAGGAGGACCACAGTGGCCACAGCCACCACGCTCTTTGCTGCCCTCACCTGAGAGCTTGTGTTGTTACTCTGCTTAGAGGGTATCTGGTTGGACTTTGAGTTCTTTGGTTGAGCTTCTGCTCTGGAATCTGTTTTGTTGGCTAAGGGAGAACTCTGTGGACCTTTACCCAGACATTCTCCATTTGGGCAAGAAGAAACGCGCTCAGTTGGTGAAGAAGACTCTTTGAGGTTTTTATGGGAGTCTTGAACAGAAACACTGCTGACTGACCTCTCTGACTTGTCTTGTTTAACCTTGACCCGATGAGAGGAAGCGGTCTGTATGCGCATGTGATGTTTGAGCAAAGTTAAAACAATTTGGATACTTGCAACCCAGATCCCTGCAACAGGCAACACATTAGCCAGTGATAAGAAAAGGACCTCATATGTTTCTCTGGAAAGCACATTGGGGAAGACATCTATGCAGTCTTCAAGGCTCTCATTTGTCACCTCCAGTGAAACGAAGAAGAGGCGAGGCATGCTGAAGACGACGGACAGCGTCCAGCTCCCGGCCAGTAGACATCCCAGCAGACGCAGGTTGTCCAGCTGCACAGGGGCACCTCCACGCTTGAGAGAACCAACCAGCTTCTGGTGCCAAAAGACGCAGATGATGACGGTGGTGAAGAGGCTGCTGGTTTCTGAGAGGTCAGAACTGAAGCGAAAAATGCCGCAGAAAGTCAGTCCCAAGAACCATTGGCCAGCAAAGTCTTCCACGGTGACAGGGATGTCCACTAGGTAGTTGGTAATGAGGTTGGAGACGGCCAGGTTGATTAACAGGATCTCGTTGGTACGGATTTCAGATTTCTTTCTGGGAAGAGAGGCTATCACCAGCCAGTTGTTCCCCAGGATGCCTGCAATGAACATGAGTATTCTGATGATGGATCCAAACAACTTATCTGCATCCATACCGTCACTGAATCAGGCACCAGCTACAGTGATGTAGAGGGTTTTACACAGATTGTACGGTCTAAAGAAAGCTTCAGGCATTTATAGAGAGCAGAGATGCCCCACCCAACAACTTTGGGCACCCAACTGCCCAAACAGTATTTTCTGTCAGGTTGCCCTACAGAGAGGAAGGCAGAATCTCACAGGTAGTTTCATGTGTTTACATTGTCAGACCCTGGAAAGAGCCACAGTCTTGTCAAAGTACGACAGACCTTTCTGTAGGTTTCTATCTAGTTCCACGTTCATTTCCAGATAATGACTTTTGCATCTGTCTGTCTGTCTATCTATCTATTGTTGGGAATATAAATCCTGATCGATGACTCATAATTTGTATTGACACACGGAGCATAAAATCAGCCAAGAAAAGCATTCAGACTTTATTTATGTTATTCACTTTCAGTGCTGACAGGAGACACTTTAACCATTACATTGGAGAAGAGTTTCCAAAAAAGTCTGTGCAGCATCTGAGGAGGAGGAGGAGGTTAGCTGATTATATGGACTGAAGACATTCCCTGAAATCACACCATGTCTCAGTGTCCCTGATAAGTTTCTGTTTCTCTGAGGAATGAGCCTTAGTGTCTAACAGAATCAAAAATGTAACTCTTTACTACGGGCCCTTTGT
>CAEGAF010104787.1:0-17031 GCA_903067075.1 Micropoecilia bifurca
TAATGAACAGAATCGGTGACAAAGGGCAGCCTTGGCGGAGTCCAACTCTCACCGGAAACGAGCCCGACTTACTGCCGGAAATGCGGACCAGACTCTGACACCGGTCATACAGGGACCTGACAGCCCGTATCAAAGGGCCCGGTACCCCATACTCCCGGAGAACCTTCTCCAAGTCCACAAACACATGGACTGAGGCGGGAAGCCGGAGCACCCAGAGAAAACCCACGCATGGATGGAGAGAACATATAAAGTCCTATTTTATGGTAAAAACATATAGTCCTAATCTTTCAACTTCCTTTTCAGCATTGTTTGTTTCAGGTAAAGACACTGCATACTTTAGAAAATGTTTTTTATTGAGAATGAAATATTATTTTAAGAAATTTTTCAAACAGAGTAAAGCATACATATACTCACTCTTAATAGTAATTTAAAGTGTCTGACTAATCTAACAGTGTTTCTTTTTGGACTGTGAAAGGTAGCCGGAGTACCCGGAGAAAACCCACATATGCGTGGAGACAAGAAGCAACTGTCAAATTTTTTATTTTTATTTTTTTGTCTTTTAGTAGCAGTGCATTTTTATTATTATTATTTCAGAATAAAAGGTAATAATAATAATTTTCTGGAAATATTTTTTGACTTAGATCATAGTTATAATAATTCATTCATGTCATTTTTTTTGCTAGGTTTTCTTTTTATACTATGAAAATCAGTTTCTTACTATTTTTGGGTGTTTCTGGTTTTTTATATAAAACTCCTATTTTTGTAAACATGTTTTTATTCATCGTTCTTTGGGTGTTTTTTGTGATTTTGTTTTTATCTTGTTTGTGTTGAGTTTGTATTTTATGTTGTTGTTTTTTTCTAATTCGGATTGTTTCTTAAGTCTTTCCTCAGTTTCACCATTCTTTCTCGTATATATACATAAACCCATTTTGGTAAAGGTCTTCTGCACTGTCCTTGTGTGCGATTGTAATTTGGTCATCTTCAGCCTTAAAGATCACTTGTCCGAACTTCAGATATGTGTAAAAGTGGTCGGTCTGTGAACTCAGGGTTTGGCGACAAATGACAGAGGACAAACTGAACAACTGAGCTCCATTTTGTAATGAAATGTCAATGCATGCACTAGGAATCACAGGTATTCTGAAACCTCCCTGATTGGTGGGTCGTTGCAGATGCAGAGTGATCACATCAGTATCTCTAAGGAAGATGTTTCTTTTAGTGTTGGACAGGCAGATGTTACATTGGTACTCATAGCAGTCTTTAAGAACAAAACGGTGAAGAAGAGAAGCTGTTGTTTCATTTGGTTTTGCATTTGACAGGTAAACTATGGGACCTATGTCTGACAAGACCGGCGTAGTCAAGTTACATTGTTCACAAGTGATAATGTTGTTTAGTATCCAAGCTGAATTAATGCCACATGGGTTTAACCAGCGCAAAATAGTCCCCAGAAATGTTGCTATATAGTTTTGCTGTGTCAGGCCTAGTAAAGGCAGGCTTTCACTGATTTCCATCAGAACTTGGTAGATTTCTTCGGAGGAAAAATATTTTCCTGGATGGTGCATGGCTGTTAGGAGAAGGCTAGCACAGATTGGAGTTGCTGATAAAGCTCCAAAGATTTTTGAGGGACATTCAGCTACAGACTTTCTGGCAACACTAAGGTTCAAAATACTCTGCATCGTGGCATTCATCCAACTGTTATTAAAGGAGTTGGAAAACTTGCAAATGTATATGGTTGGATCAACATTAGAATTTGTTTGACTTGTGTTGTCTTCTGCTAGGGAAAAATAATAAGAGCCATTTTGTTTTTCATTTTCAAAACTGATCCTGAGTTCATCTTCTGTGTTCATAACATATTGACGAGGGTCTTGATGTAATTCATGGTTGTCAGTGGTCACTTTGAGCCCATCACTAAAATCATCTTGTCCTTCTGTGTACTTCTCATAGACATAGATGAACCCGTTATGGCAAATGTCGGCTACAGATGTTATATTTGAAATTGTTACCTGATCGTCCTCAGCCTTAAAAAGCAGCTGTCCACACATGAGATAGGTGTAAAAGTGGTTCATCTGAGGACTCAGGGTTTGGCGGCAAATGACTGAGGACAGACGGTACAACTGGGTTCCAGCTTTAACAGGGATGTCAATAGTTAGACTAGGAGTCACAGGATAATTCAAATCAACCTGATTGTATGACCGTGGCAGATGCAGGGCTATCACATCAGTGTGATTCAGGATATCTTTTCTCTTTAAGTTGGAGTGGCAGACGTCACAACATTCTGCATAGGCCTCAGAAACCCACCGGTTAAGGAGAGATGTGATGCTGTCGTTTGGTAGTGGAGGTGGGAGATAAAGGATGGGACCAAGTTCTCTGATGTCAAGTAAAGAATCCTGACATCTATCACAAGTGATAGCTGTATACAACATGCAACTTGTGTTCATGCCGCATTGGTTAAGCCAGATTAAAAGAGTACACAAAAAGTTTGTTAGGTCGTCCTCTTGTGCTAAGCCTACTGACTCTATGCTTTGACTTATTTCCATCTGAACGTTGTAGATTTCTCTTGGAGAAAAATATTTTCCTGGATGTTGCATAGCCGTACGGAAAAGGCTGGCAAACAATGGAGTTCCTGACAAAGCTCCAAAAACTGCTTCAGGATAGTGAGCCACAAACCTTCTGGCAATATTCAGGTTGAGAATACTCTGCATTGTGGCATTCATCCAAGAGTTATTGAAGGAGTTTGAAAACCTGCAGAAGTACATTGTTGGATCAGGATTACAATTTATTTGGCTTGTGTTGTCTTCTGCTCTGTAGAAATAATCTGTGCCATTTTCTATTTCATCTTCAGAAAAGCCACTAAGTTCATCATCTGTGATTATTAAATTTTGAGAAAAGTCTAGATGAGTTTCATAATTGATTTGTTCATCATCAGTGTCGGTTTCGTTCTCAGTGATCATTTCTTCCTGAACAAGATCTGTGTGGGCCAACAGGGTTGTATCTTCAGAAGGGATCGATTCCATCATGTTCTCCTTCTTCTCAACATTGCTTCTGTTGCCTCTAGTGCCAGTTTTATCCTCTACTTTTCTTCTGTCCTTAGCAGTAACATCATGGATGCAGCAATATGTCTCATTGTTCCTATTTCTTGTGCTTTCCATGCTTGTTTTATCAGCTTCAAAACAGGTGTTTTCATCGTTCTTTGTTATGGCTTCATCTATTTGAGAGTTGTAATTCTTTGACGCTTTAAGGTTCCCTTTAGATTTTCCCATTGTTTGTGAATTCACTGTCTTTTCAGGGTTGCAAATTTCCTGGTCAGTGGTCACTTTGAGCCCATCACTAAAATCATCTTGTCCTTCTGTGTACTTCTCATAGACATAGATGAACCCGTTATGGCAAATGTCGGCTACAGATGTTATATTTGAAATTGTTACCTGATCGTCCTCAGCCTTAAAAAGCAGCTGTCCACACATGAGATAGGTGTAAAAGTGGTTCATCTGAGGACTCAGGGTTTGGCGGCAAATGACTGAGGACAGACGGTACAACTGGGTTCCAGCTTTAACAGGGATGTCAATAGTTAGACTAGGAGTCACAGGATAATTCAAATCAACCTGATTGTATGACCGTGGCAGATACAGGGCTATCACATCAGTGTGATTCAGGATATCTTTTCTCTTTACGATGGAGAGGCAGACGTCACAACATTCTGCATAGGCCTCAGAAACCCACCGGTTAAGGAGAGATGTGATGCTGTCGTAAGGTAGTGGAGGTGGGAGGGAAAGGATGGGACCAAGTTCTCTGATGTCAAGGAAAGCCTCCTGACATTTTTCACAAGCAGTAGCTGTATACAACATGCAACTTGTACTCATGCCACATGTGTCAAGACAGTCTAAAAGAGCAGACAAAAGGTTTGTTAGGTCGTACTCTTGTGCCAAGCCTACTGACTCCATGCTTTGACTTATTTCCATCTGAACGTTGTAGATTTCTTCTGGAGGAAAATATTTTCCTGGATGTTGCAGAGCTGTAAGGAAAAGGCTGGCAAACAATGGAGTTCCTGACAAAGCTCCAAAAACTGCTTCAGGATAGTGAGCCACAAACCTTCTGGCAATATTCAGGTTGAGAATACTCTGCATTGTGGCATTCATCCAAGAGTTATTGAAGGAGTTTGAAAACCTGCAGAAGTACATTGTTGTTTCAGGATTTGTTTGATTTGTGTTGTCTTCTGCTCTGTAGAAATAATCTTTGCCATTTTCTATTTCATCTTCAAAACAGGCACTAAGCTCTTCCTCTGTGATTATTAAATTTTGAGCAAAGTCTAGATGAGTTTCATAATCAATTTGTTCATCATCAGTGTCGGTTTTGTCCTCAGTGATCATTTCTTCCTGAACAAGATCTGTGTGGGCTAACAGGGTTGTATCTTCAGAATGGATCGATTCCTTCATGTTCTCCGTCTTCTCAACATTGCTTCTGTTGCCTCTAGTACCAGTTTTATCCTCTACTTTTCTTCTGTCCTTAGCAGTAACATCATGGGTGCAGCAATATGTCTCTTTTGTCTTATTTCCTGTGCTATCCATGCTTGTTTCTTCAGCTTCAAAACAGGTGTTTTCATCGTTCTTTGTTTTGGCTTCATCTATTTGAGAGTTGTAATTCTTTGAAGCGTTATGGTTCCACTTAGATTTTCCCATTGTTTGTGAATTCACTGTCTTTTCAGGGTTGCAAATTCCCTGGTCAGTGGTCACTTTGAGCCCAACACTAAAATCATCTTGTCCTTCTGTGTACTTCTCATAGACATAGATGAACCCGTTATGGCAAATGTCGGCTACAGATGTTATATTTGAAATTGTTACCTGATCGTCCTCAGCCTTAAAAAGCAGCTGTCCACACATCAGATAGGTGTAAAAGTGGTCCATCTGAGAACTCAGGGTTTGGCGGCAAATGACCGAGGACAGACGGTACAACTGGGTTCCAGCTTTAACAGGGATGTCAATAGTTAGACTAGGAGTCACAGGATAATCCAAATCAACCTGACTGTATGACCGTGGCAGATACAGGGCTATCACATCAGTTTGATTCAGGATATCTTTTCTCTTTACGATGGAGAGGCAGACGTCACAACATTCTGCATAGGCCTCAGAAACCCACCGGTTAAGGAGAGATGTGATGCTGTCGTAAGGTAGTGGAGGTGGGAGGGAAAGGATGGGACCAAGTTCTCTGATGTCAAGGAAAGCCTCCTGACATTTTTCACAAGCAGTAGCTGTATACAGCATGCAACTTGTACTCATGCCACATGTGTCAAGACAGTCTAAAAGAGCAGACAAAAAGTTTGTTAGGTCGTACTCTTGTGCCAAGCCTACTGACTCTATGCTTTGACTTATTTCCATCTGAACGTTGAAGATTTCTTCTGGAGAAAAATATTTTCCTGGATGTTGCATAGCTGTAAGGAAAAGGCTGGCAAACAATGGAGTTCCTGACAAAGCTCCAAAAACTGCTTCAGGATAGTGAGCCACAAACCTTCTGGCAATATTCAGGTTGAGAATACTCTGCATTGTGGCATTCATCCAAGAGTTATTGAAGGAGTTTGAAAACCTGCAGAAGTACATTGTTGGATCAGGATTTGTTTGACTTGTGTTGTCTTCTGCTCTGTAGAAATAATCTGTGCCATTTTCTATTTCATCTTCAAAACAGGCACTAAGCTCTTCCTCTGTGATTATTACATTTTGAAAAAAGTCTTGATAGGTTTCATGATGGATTTGTTCGTCCTTAGTGTCATTTTCATCCCCAGTAAAAATGTCTGGCTGGTCTGAATCCACTCCAGCAAAAGACTTATTCAAATCATCTAAGATTTGTTCAAAACCTGTCCTCATATTTTCTGTATTTGTGGCTTCAAAAGTATTTTTCTTGTCTTCTGATCTGGTGTCCATGTCCAGGTTCTCACTGGCAAAAACACAAATTTCTGATGTCTTCATGATGAAATTGTTAGTAGTTCTTTGACACCAATCCTTGATCAAATGATTTCCTGTGAAATAACTTACTAAGTCGGGTTCCAACAGCACAACAATCGGCACAAACCTTTTTTAACTGTGACAAGTCGCCTCTCTCTGAAAGCAATCTACCTTCAACAATGTTGAGAAGTAAACTAAGATAAAATTCTGTCTTGCAGAAACAGACCCTTTGAAGTATTATCAATGAGAACATTGCATGATGATGTCACAAGTAAGCTCTGTTTTTATTGTTGCTATGGAAACTCAAAGAGTTATGGAAGTCTTAGAAGTTATTAAAATTAAAATTCCAACTTATTCCAAATAAGAGTTTCTCAGCATGTGGTCTTGCTCTGGATTCTCCTCAGCCTCCTGTCTGAGGGAAGAGGCTGGAACAGATTATGTGCAATATGGGTGGGTGCCGTTCTTCATGATGTCCATGATGAGCTTCATGATGTCCATGGTGGAAAGAAGGCACAGAGCTCTGCAGGCTACACTCTCTGTAATTCTTTCAATTCAGCAGCAGTGCAGCTAAATGCCACACGGTGATGCAGGTTTAGAGAATGCTCTCCACCACACAGCGATAGAAGCTCCTCAGGACTGAGCTCCCAAATCCAGCTCGCCGCAGCTTCTTGAGGCAGTAGAGATGCTGGTGGGCCTTCCCGACCAGATGGGAGGTAGTGGCCCTCCATGTGTTGGCACATGGAGTGTTGGCGGGTCAGGCTCTGACAGATGCCAGTGGCAGAGAGGTGCTGAAGATGTCCGCCAACACCTCAGACAGCTGATGTGCACAGGCCATCAGTACCCAACCCAACCTGGGATGTTGTAAGGATCTGCAGCCTTACGGGGGTTGATTTCCTGAAGTGACTTCCTCACATCTGCTGTGGTCACACAGAGGGGCTTGGGGGGGGGTTGTTAGGATCCTCAAAATGGGCACAGAACTTATAGCGTGAATCTGGCCATTAAGTGTCCCTTGGTCATTGTGCATCCCTGATGTTGTAGTCTGTGGTGATGAAGATGCCTCACCTGTCCTGAATGCAGCATCTCTAGCTTTCAGCAGAGTCTCTGTAATTGTTACAATTCATATTATTAAATGTTGCAATGTTCTTAAGAACGACTCTAAACGGTGTAATGGAAAGGCATTGTTGTGAAAACATGTTGAAGGTGGAGTGTTAGGAGCTTGTTAAAGAAACCTATTTTAGGCTATATAATTGCAAACTCAAATTTCTTAAATATACTTTCTTTGACAACTGAAGATTAGATAATTACTTGATTGTCCTATAAAAGGGTGATATGTGCCTGTAAAGCACATAATACCACACCTCTAAGTTTACGTTTTGGGTTTTGAACTTCGTTTTTTTAAAATAGAAATGAAAAAAAAGCTGTTTTACTAAAAACAATTTAGGGATTAAATTAAATATATATAAAGTATACCAAATGTGACAGCTTCATTAAAGTTTTATATAAAATATGTCATATTTAAGTTATTTTCTTCATGACATTATTAAAAATTGTAAAGAACATATTTGTTTTTAATGTTATTTCTCCTCAGCATGTTAGAAAAGCACATGAGAACCGATTCTGACCAGGTGGATGAACTTTAATGAAACATGTAGTATCTTTTTTTCTCCACCAGAGGGCTTGAGACAAAAATATGATTTCAAACAGTAGTACCAATTTTGTTAAACAGGTCGAAGTCTAAGAAATAGTCATATCAAAAATTATATTTTTGGTGTTTGATTAATAATAATTTAGAAATATCATTATAAATGTATTCAACCACTTCTTTAAAACAAGACTAAGTTTCTAATACTACTGGACAGTTGTTATTCTTGTCATAGTTCATTTGTTGATTTTTGCATCTCACCTTTTGCATACTGCAAACTATTGTGTTTGTGATTGCAAATAATTATGCTCTTTATTTCATAGCACCTGCTACTCTGATTCCTAAGTCTCTTGGCTGTAATGTCACATCATGGGCTTTTTGGCACAGAATTTTAACCAAAAATCTGTGCTTTCATACTGGGAACTGTACATTTTCTAGGACACCACTGGTTTCTGGCTGGAGTTCTGAGGTATGAGTACTGCAGGATATTTTCTAATTACAAAGCAAGGTCAGCATGATACTCCTCTGGTTTGTCTCTCTCAGCTGTTGCAGTTCTTCTTCTTACCCTTAACCTTTAACCTTACCTGCTCTTGTGCATCCTAGCTATCAAACTTGCACTGCACGTCTGGAGGCATCCGTCTCTACCTATGTGATCTTGTTGCACTTTGATCATCCTTTGTCTGGTAGTGTTCAGTCATTCCAGGGTGAAATATTTGTAGATCTCACTGTTACTTTCTCTGCAGTGTCACCTTTAGTAATGACCATATTTCATCCAGTCTTGAGAGGGAACAATGTTCCTCCTAAATTGCTCTCTATTTTCCTCTGTTATGCAGCTCGGCTGTGGAAAAATCCAGAAGACTTTGGCAGAGCTTAAAGGGCAATTAGCAACATCATGAAATAAACCAGCTATGTCCTGTTTGACAGGAGACCAATGAAATGGGCCCTATGCAAAATGTTTGAAAATATCCTTTCATGGAAATGTCAGCAATAGATTTAGCACATTGAAGCCGCAACCCTGTGTGTAATGTGCGTTCTCTTCATGTGTTTTACCACTGTGTGCCGCCTCCAGGCAACAGAGAAAAGCGACCATAAAGTTAACGTCCCGTTTGGATTATCCCCTTGCAGTGAGTCAAATTAGGTTTTTGCCATTGAGGTGTTCTTTAATGCATCTTGGCAAGACGGGATAATGACATTTAGAATGAAGCAAGAGGAGCAAAGGCAGCTTCAGAAAGTCAGCATGAATTAGGGAAGATGTCCATCTTTCTCTCTATTCGTCAGCATGCTGCTCTGTGTGTGTGGCTAAGAAGGTGTCTGAGTGATAATCTGATCCTAATCTGATTAGATCTAATCAGGCATGATGTAAAGTGATCCATTTTCACACTCTGATTGGATTTGTCGAGTGATTCCTGAGTGGCACACATCACTGTCACAGCATTATAGAGTCTGTTTATGATGTAGCTGCTCTTATTTTTGAGGCTAAAGGAGTTTTTGGTTTGCTTTTGCGATATAAACATTGCATTTGAAATAGCTGGATGACAAACACATTGTGTGTCAGAGCTTGCCAAATGTCATGCTGACCATCAGCAATGCAAACAGGAGTAATTAGCCTCATACGTTTTTGTTGGAACTGCACCACAGACATGCAAACACACAAACCTGCAATTTTGGTCAACAGGTACCAATGCGCACATGGAAAGAGCGGCTGATGAATATGGAAATCCATGCGCAGACACATGCACAAATAAAGGCTGCTGCCAAGGGAGGCCTTTCAGATGGTGTGGCACCATATGCTGCAGTGCTGGCAGCCGCCAGAGTTCCAGTATGATGTATTTGGCTTTTTATTTTTTATTCTTAAATGAGATGGGGTTCAAAGATGAGGAAATCACTGTAATCTGGGGCATCTGATGACGCTGAGGAGAAAATAAGTGTGAGTAACAGAGCAGGGTTTCGGCTGACATTTTAATGCTGAACATACACTTAGATGTCTGTAAAACAGGGAATAATGACAGAAAAGGCATAGGCTTTGCCTGGCTGCATGCAGGGACAGAGGGAAAAAAGTGACGTAAAAGTGTGAAGTAAATAGAAAAGAATGCATAGAATTCAAATGTGGAATCAATTAAAATCCGAAAATTGGGCTCTGGATTTGTATTCTGCAGAACTGTTCATGATTTTAAATGAAAAGACAAATTACAGGTTTTCTTTACAGATCCTTCATCTGAACATTGCTGACCTAAACTGATAAGTCAGGCAAGGAAATCTGTTGACATGACAAACATTAGCTTTGCAGAACACAAGGTCCTTTAAAAAATAAGCCTGTTTGAAAGAAAAGTAAAAATTGTAATTTGCAGGATTTTGTTTTTCACAAAGCATGCAAACAAGAGACTAACTCAGCAAGAACTGAGCAGGATTTTATTGTGGAGCTTCAGAGTAAATGAGGATAAAGGTAGAAACATGTCATGTTTATCAGATTTTTATTTGGGATTGGTTTTTAAACCACAAGTCCCATTTTTTTAGTGTGCCTATATCATACAATAAATCACATTAAAGCTTTTGGTGGTAAAAGTCAGTAAGTTCAAGTTTATATGAATTTTTTTTAGTGAAGTCCCATTAGCAGCCCTTTCTGTGTGTATTATAATATTAAAATGGAAATTTTAACATGGCAATATTAACTTAAACTTTTCTCAATAAGTTACTTGAAATGTTTCCCACTGAGCTATATTGAGTCGCCTGCCAGCCTCAGTTTGCATGTAAATCTGTACAGATGATATAGGAACACCCTTGGCAGACAGCTGGTGACTCATAACTCCAAGAATACCGACGGGGTCCCAGATGTCATCCACAAGTTAAACAGAGCTCCTCTTAGCTTATTGCTTGAGGTTCGGGCTCTGCTGTGATCCAAGCAGCTGCTTTGGGGATCCGCAGAGCTGTGTGTGCTGTTTGTTTTGCAGTATGACATCTGTAATGCTTCACAGGCTCGTCTGAAACGATCTGCTGCTGCTACGAGTTTGGCTTGTGTGAGACGTGGAGCTGCAGAGTGCAGGTGCCTCTCAAGTTACGTTCAATATTGCCGTTGTTTGGCTGTTTCCTAAATTACCGTCTTGATCGCTCGGTGATCATCCCCTCTGGAATAGTAATAGATCATGATAGGTATTTTCTCAAATCTACATGAAAGAAGAACCACAGACAACGTATATGAGTTTTCAACCAAACTTCTGCAAAGGAGAAGAACTGCTTCTCCAAGCCGTTCACCATGTGGTCTGAAAACCTTCAGTTTGTTTATATCTTTTATTAGCAAGAAGGGTGTGAAAAGGAATGGAGGGGGTGAAACCCATATCCTGTCGTCACAGTAGAATGTGAATTCAGAAACAAAGAGGGGAGACACAGAAACTAAATTAGAGAAGTTTTACAGCTCAGGAATATCCCTGGAAGATCTAAGTCAGCATCTGTAAAAACATGCTTGATTAAGGAAGATTTAATTGTGTCTCCACAGTTTCAACAAATTTGAATACTAAACCACTAAATAGAAAAACTAGTAACCTAAAATTACAAATGTAAGAATGATAACAAACATAATAATTCTAACAGATCAGTTAGCTGTGAACTGAGATTTTAAGTGCAGGACACACTTCTGAATTTTGTGGTGGGATCAGGTGCCTAGTGTCGCCACAATCAGGTCTGAAGTGAAAGAAAAACATTTACTCTATAAGTGATCTAATATTTTCTTGTATGAAAACATTTTTAATAGGTATTTTTAGAGATGTGATTTCAGAACATCCTTTCAAGTGTTTTCTACCACGGCTGTGATCCATAAAAGGCGAGGATTGGGCTATTTTGACCCAGGGAAGCATGTTTTAGATTTAGACAAACTAAAATAGGAAGGAAACCAAACAAAACATTCACTTATTGTAAAGGAATGAAAAAATGCCTCAACCCCACATTTGATAGCATAAGGTACAGACTTTTGGATAAGGAATGGAAAATAAATTATCTCTACAGTTTCTGATAAGAAGAGCGGTCAGTCGGAATTGCAGAAACTTCTTGACAACTAAATGTTTATTTCTCTGTAACACATTGAGCCAAATATCAGCCTGTGTGTATAATTTAGAAGTTGTTTGATTAGAGAAAATCCACAAAGGATCCAAACATGTCCAACCAATTTGTTGTTCCAAAAATCTATTTTTTTGGTTTATGCGACCGTGTAAAAGTAAAAAAAAAAGAAATTAAATTAAAACGCATCATTAAAAAACCAAAATTATGCTGATGACAAACTGATGTTAACCTCCGACTGGAACTGTTTATAACTATTTTATATTTACAGAAAAAGTCTTAATTTCTGAATAACAAGTCACATGCTATAGTCTGTTTTTTTCATGCAATTTTTACAATTTTGTTGCTACATTGTTCAGATTCTGCATCACCTGCAACTGTTTCTTTTTTTTAGCAAGCACCAGAATCCTGAATAGCTACTTCAGGAAAGTGACTCAGATGTTTTACAATCAAGGTCCAAATTTGTAATCATAGTATAATTCTGATATGATCATCATAAGCCCATCTCCAATACTGCAAATCCACTCATGGTGCTACAGCACAAGGATTAGGGCAGTGTTTTTTTTTTGAATGAGCTTTTCTACATTTTTTGCCATACAGTTCATGGCAGGTTCTAGAATTATTATGGAAAAAAGTAACAAAGTTTCCTATTATCATGTAATTTGATGCAATAGCAAATTTTGCTTGTTAAACTGGTAAATCCCACCTTTAGGTTAATTGTTTTGTTTATTATCATAAGCAATTAAACTAAAATGATTTTTTTATCATGTCCATGCAGTTCACAAACGCCACCAAGTGGTCAGCGCTTAGGGAAGACATTTGTCTATAATGACCCTCATGTCACTTCAAATCCGATCTCTGTACAAACGGCCGTGAGCCTGTCTGCACACGTCTTTAAAGAAACACTTTGGAAACACCATCTTGTGCACGTCTCTGTCTGCACGTTGTGTGTATGACTAAGACGTGCAAAGCGAACCTACTCACTGAAAATAATCAACATGTATGTTGTAACTGCAGATACTGTTCTGGCTGCTGACATTTGAGGAGAATGATTCACAGAGCCTGCAGGGTTTAGGTGCTGCAAAGCCAGGCTGCACCGTTGGTTGTGCAGCAAAGCAAAACTTTACGCCTTTAAAAAAAAAAAGTAACACAAATGGCTTAGATCTGTGACACAAGCAAACTGGTACACACAGCCTATTTGAAACCTCTTGTAATGTTTCTTCCTTTTTGGCAAGAGATGTTGGGTCGGCACCAGCTCAGGCAGCAGTACAGGCTCACTAACTATAAACTGTCCGATCATAAGATACACTTGGCACAACCGTCTCTCTCTGTAACGCACACTCCCTCAGGACATTGTGTATCTGTGAAACGTATGATCTGCATATCCTGAATATCTGGCCTGTGCTGATATGCTGCAAGTATGTTCACAGATACTACATGACACAGCATGCATGCATTTTTGAATGCATGGGTGCATATGTGCATATTTGTCAGCTCTTAATGACGCATAAGTCAAATACACATATCAAGGTCAACCTTAATGGTTATAAAAAGCAGAATGTAAATGAAAGTGTTTATGTGAAGGGAAACGCTCAGGTTGTGTCCCTCAATTTAAAGCTTCAAACTAAGTTTGACTCCATGTTTGGGGACACATTCAGAGGAAAACGTGAAAAGCAAAAACAAAAGAGAAAATAAACTCGTGTGGAAAAAAAAGGAAGTTATGCAAGTCATGCTCACTTCAAATTGTCTTCAGTTGTTGTGATCATCACTTACAAGAAGCTCTAACAATGCACACGAGATCAGACGTTCAGAGAAATGGGTTTTTATAAAACATAACTATCTCAGGAAGTAGTCACACTTGACCTTTTTCAGATTGTGAACATCTTTTAGGTATGTTGTTGGGATTGTATGTGATAAGAAAAACACAAAGTAGTGCCCTACTGTAATGTGGTAGGAAAATGATACATATTTTTCAATTATTTTCAAAACTGAAAGTTTGAAAAGCATGTCATGCATTTTTACTCAGTTCCTTTTGAGTACCTTTACATTGTGGCAGTAACCGTATAAACCAAGAAAAAGGATAATAACCAGATGAAAGGAGGTCTGCAGGAGCCAGAGATAAATACAGGCCAATCCTGGAGAAAAAAACATTAAAGGACTGCAAAAGACTTTAGAGAGAGACAAAAATAGGGTTAAGGCTACAATGCAATACTTAGATTACAGTATATTTTTAAAATTGATGGTTATTGTCTGTTTCCTTTACCATTTTATTTTAAATCTGAGATTCTCTGTTGAGATTATCACCTCAGTCTTTTTTGTGAGTGAAACCGAAAGACTGTGCAGCCGACAGTTAACAAATCATTTTCCTACATGTTCCTTCCTGAGTCTTGCAGATCTTATTTTCTTCTTGTTAAATTTCCAAGAGCATTTTTTTTCCTGTTGCATCAAAGTATGTTTTACTAATAGTAAATTGACTTGATTGACTATTAAGTGAATAGGAGTTACACACCCTGCTTAATCTTTACATTGACATCTCAATAATCTTCAATGTTTTCCTGCAAAAAGAATCACTTCCTAAGAGATACATTTAGGTAAACCTTGCATACAGTTCACACAATGAAAAGGTGCACGTTAAATACATAACTTCTGTCTTGGTATGAAAAAAAACGAGCAAACAAAGTTCGTCTTGCAGCTGAAGTGTCTTCCCTCTGTGTGCACTGCAGCAGTACATCTGATAGTATTTCCTCTGAAGCAGCTGATACTGTAGCCGCTGTGAGCGCCTGCACCTGTCAACCCTCCTCACGGCTCACAAAACACTCACACACACACACACACACACACACACACACACACACACACACACACACACACACACACACACACACACACACACGCACACACACACGCACGCACGCACGCACGCACGCACGCACGCACGACAAATCCTCTCTGAGGAAGCCGAGTCCTATTGAGTGACACTGGGCACTGGATGAGCACAGAAAGGCTCTGTCTCAGGAGCTTAGCTAAAAAGGTTAAAGGGGCAGTGAAACACGACTCGCATTTCCTAATTTCAGGTTTCCTGGATTTTATGGACATTTCTAGAATACCTTAATGGTGAACCAGTGAAATCTTTGTTGCTCTTCTCTTGGTTAACAATGTATTAAACTGTTGCCAATTTCTTTGTAGATCTTTTTGACTATGCTGTTGTGTGCCAGTGCTGAGATATAAAAAATGCACTGCAAGATAGAAATCAGACACAAGAAAGGTTTTCTTTAACAAAAAAAAGAGGATTATTTAAAAATATTCAGTTTTCCCTACTAATTCTTACAGAAACCCCCTTGGAGAAGCCAAGTCTGTTAGCTTCTCTGATTAGCTGTTGTAGCTTTTTGTGCTAGTTGTTAGAGTCTCAAAATGACCATTATTCTCTTGTACATTTTCTTGTACATTCTTGGACCAGTAAATAAATACCATTTTGTGTCTAAGTCTACCCTGTTCGGCTAGTTGCTAGCTTCGTCACAGTCTTGGACAAGTTGTTGTCTTCTCATATGAGCTGTTAGCTTTAGCTAAGGAACAAAACTGTGTCAAAGTGAAGACACACAACAATTGCAGCTAAGGAAATGAAGGGCTTACAACTTTTTTTAACAGAGCCTTCCTCCATAAAGCTACAGCTGTCTCTTAGAGACTCTTGTACGACAGCAGCAGCTGGAACTGTAAGGTGTTGTACAAAAACTCCCCAAATCTTTTGCTTTGCTGTTTTTAGAAATCAAGCAGTGAGTATCTGAGAAAAAAACTGGATCTGACTGGCTTTGCTTCCCCTCCTTCTCCCACAGCACC
Organism: Micropoecilia bifurca; assembly: GCA_903067075.1. Lineage (NCBI taxonomy): Eukaryota > Metazoa > Chordata > Actinopteri > Cyprinodontiformes > Poeciliidae > Micropoecilia > Micropoecilia bifurca. The sequence continues at coordinate 15,451 of CAEGAF010104787.1, forward strand.
ACAAAACTGACTAGCAGAAATAAACACACACTCACCAACTGAGGATGAGCAAAGGAACATATTTAAATAGCACAGTCTCAAACTTTGTTCTTTTACTTACAAACATATACAACAGCTTATGAATAAATATGTACAGCAGTGAGATGACATTCATTTAGATCTTAAGGAGGTAGAAAACAAAAATGCTTTTCTCTAAATAGCTTCTGAAACTGAGAGCACAAGCATAATTTAAAGTTGTCTCAATGTTTTGAGATTTTGGCCTTGCATCCAACATTAAATATGAAGACATGAGACATTTCCCCAAAGTAAATCTGTAAAGTGTTTCTGTTTTGTCTTTGAAAAATACCAGGAACAAATTAGAATTTGTTCCTGGTAGAACAAGAAGAGAACTAGGGAAATACAACCATAGGAAAAGTCTCTGTGCTTAATAGGTGCTTAATATTTGCAGGCAAATGCATGTTTCGGCTGTAATAAGTTTTTTTTAATAATTGGAAAATAAGATTTGCAAGTTGGTTTAAATATGAAAACTATTTACCTTACACCAGGAAGTCTTTCAAAAGTCGAACACACAACCAATTACGCTTACATAATACAAAAAGTACAATAACAAAAAAGGTTTTTACATTCTGCATCAACTGAGCTTCTTCTCAGATCATTTTATTCTGTGTAACCACTTAAACATGCGTAAATGAAGCACTGTGTTTGTAACGTGAGTGTTTCAGACAACCTGATCTAAACTCTGGGCCCAACTGAACGATAATCATCTCCTCTGCACTGTCTGAAACGTTGCATTGCTTGAAGAGCTAAAGATGGTTGACCAAAATGAAAGCGCGGCTTCACAGTGTTGTTCTGAGAGGCAAAGGAATAGAGCTAGTGAATATGTGATGATAGAAAATGAATTCAGGGAAGCAAAATAAACCATCTGATAGTCACAAGTTAAGGGCCTCAGATGTTTATCTCATACACAATTATCCCACCATAAATGCTTCTGAGGTTTATCGGGAAGGAGCTGAGAATAATGGAGCTGTTCTTCATAATCTTATCATAAGTGGAGCTCCCACAACCCTTCATCTTACCCACCACCACATCGAGTAAGACTTTCTGCCTCAGAGTGAGCAAAGCTCAGGGGTTTTCTGCTTAATGGACGTTTTGTTTGGATGTGGAACAACCTTATTAGTAAAGCAATAAGGGTATTTTTCTTCTTTGTGGTCTACAGCTACTATGTTATGAGATGAAGGTTCCAACCTCCACATTAAATGTCATATCTGTAAAGATGTGAAATATTAAATAATATATTTATATGTAATAGTAGTGAGGAAAAACAGTTGCACAATCTTGCCTCATTCTTTCAAAGACGAAAAAAATTATATTAAGATTACAGTTTGTTTTTTTTTACAAAGGAACAGAACATCCTTAATTGATTCCCACAACAAATCCTATAAAAGAAGACATGTGTGTATATATATATATATATATATATATATATATATATATCTTTTTTTTTTTTTTTTTTTTTTTTGTGGGAGAGTCCAAAATGAGTTGTGCCGGTGGGGGGGGGGTGTTGTTTACGTTACGAGCCCG
>CAEGAF010104800.1:0-12622 GCA_903067075.1 Micropoecilia bifurca
AGTGAGAGCTATTGTGTGTGAGAGAGAGAGAGAGAGATAGAGAGAGAGCGAGAGAGAGAGAGAGAGAGAGAGAGAGAGAGAGAGAGAGGGAGAGAGAGAGAGAAAGAGAGAGAGAGACACCCCCTGAGAATAGTTCAGAGATCCGGCCCCCGGCCCAAGAGAAGGAGAGAGAGAGTGAGGGAGTGAGGGAGTGTTTTAAAGCCGGCAGGAGGCATGATGTCCTACATTAAGCAGCCCCATTACGCCGTGAACGGGTTAACGCTGTCCGGCCCGGGCATGGATCTGCTACACTCCGCAGCCGTGGGATACCCCAGTAAGTAAACGGTTCATTTTTATCTTTTCTACTAACTGAATGTTTCCCTAGTGTCTATTTCATTCATCCCTCTTATTTACTCTCTCGGTGGATTCACACGTGCAAGTCTGTGAAAATGAACTTGCAAGTCAATTGTGCGTAAATCTTTCCTTCAGTTTTCATACTCCGTTTTATGTGCCTGGTTCCTCCCTGCGCTCACTTGACCTGTCAGCTCAGAGGATTACCGAGTCAAAAACAGACAAAAACGAAACAATGAAACTGTGTGTGAATGACAATGCAGCCGGTTCTCACACCGAATTAAGACAAACTCCAATCTGCTGCGCTAATCATCTAACCTACTTCCTGAAAACACTCTCATTGTGTGTTTTTAGTGATCCACTGTTTTGTTTTGACTCAGTGGGTTAACGCGCTTATTGTTTTTCGATGCGCTGCGAACATCTGTCATCGAAAAAAAACAATAATTCAAATAAAACAGGGACTTCCGGCGTCGATTAGTGAAGCTTTCCAACAAAAATCAGAGAGAAGAAAATCGAGCAATTTGGACGATAAGGATATGGTCTGTGTCTTTTCGAGAAGATAGACAAATACAATATAAATGATTATCGAAATATTTATTTCGTGAAGAGTCAGGAGAAAAAAAAATCGAAATAATGAAGAACAGAGAAATTAGAATAATAGTAATAAAAATCAACTCCCTCTTAAACTTTAAACTATTAAGGTTTTCTGGACAATTAAATGAAATCTCATCAAACGCGAAAACCAGATAAAACCCCGCAAATAATAATAATAATAATAATAATAATAATAATAATAATAATAATAATAATAATAATAATAATAGTGAAAAGAAAAAGGAATTCCCCAAACAAAGGGCTGAATCGATTTTTACTTGCACTTGATTCATGACGATTTTATTGAAATGCTTTTCCCCCAGTTATATTTGACATATTATGTTATGTTTATGTTATGTTTCGTAGTTTTATAAAACGATCAAATATAACATATTTTGTGTCTTACAAAATATGTTGCGCATCTTTTCCACAAAATTAAAGTAAAATAACTAAACCAACAACAACAACAACAACAACAATAATAATAATAATAATAATAATAATAATAATAATAATAATAATAATAATAATTTTTTTCCTAGGTACGCCACGAAAGCAGCGTCGGGAGCGCACCACCTTTACGCGTGCGCAGCTGGACATCCTGGAGGCTCTGTTTGCCAAAACCCGATACCCAGACATCTTCATGAGGGAGGAGGTGGCGCTCAAGATCAACCTGCCTGAGTCCAGAGTTCAGGTATTGTCACTGGACAATTTAGGCCAAGATTTAGAAACTTTTCTCACATTCTTGTGAATCCTCTCTTTTTATTTATTCATTTATTCATTGATCACTCTGACTCACTTTGGCGCTCTGCAGGTCTGGTTCAAAAACCGCCGTGCCAAATGCCGCCAGCAGCAGCAGCAGAGCACCGGCCAATCCAAACCCAGGCCTCCTAAGAAGAAGGCCTCCCCGGCCAGAGAGGCGCCCACGGAGGCCAGTGCCAACCCAACCAATGGACCCTACAGCCCTCCGCCCCCTCCTCCAGGCACAGCCATCACCCCCAGCTCCAGCTCCGCCAGTGCCACCGTCTCCATCTGGAGCCCGGCCTCCATCTCCCCGCTGCCGGACCCGCTGTCAGCCTCCACCACCCCCTGCATGCAGCGCACCACCGCCTACCCCATGACCTACACCCAGGCCCCGGCCTACAGCCAGAGCTACGCCGGCTCCTCCTCTTACTTCACCGGCCTGGACTGCAGCTCCTACCTGTCCCCCATGCACCCGCAGCTGTCGGGCACCGGAGGGGCCCTGAGCCCCATCACGGCCTCCTCGATGGGGGGGCCCCTCAGCCAGTCCCCCGCCTCGCTCTCCTCGCAGGGCTACACAGCCGCCTCGCTGGGCTTCGGGGCCGTCGACTGTCTAGACTACAAAGACCAAGCTGCCTGGAAGCTCAATTTCAATGCCGCTGACTGTCTGGACTACAAAGACCAGAACTCCTGGAAGTTCCAGGTCTTGTAAATAACAGCGGGTTCAAACAGCTGGGGGGAAGGGGGGGAGATAAAAAGAGGTAGGGAATCAAACAAACAAAAAATGAAGTAGTGTGAATAACCCCCATATTACTGTTGGTGTTTTAGTAGAAGACAGAAAGCTGGGGACACAGAGACATTAGTGACGTCAGCTGAGGGACCAATCAGCTAAATGTTACAGAAAAGGAGAATAAAAGGAGTGTGGAAGTTGATCTGTTAATGCTTGAGTTTTTTTTTTCTTTCTTGGACTGTTGGGTTTCTGTGTGTGTTTTTAAGAAACATAAATGTCAGCCTTCAACTGAGGGCACATGTAAGGAACACAAGACTTATGTTGTATAGCAACAATGAAATCTAATTAGTTACACCAGTATGTTAAAAACAGGCGTTGATTAAAAATAATAATAAAATAATTTATAAAAAAGAAGCAATCAGTTTAACTGGTTGTTGATGTAATCTGATATCAGCACCTCTAATGGAAACAAACCCGAAGCAGACATAGACTTTTTCTATTTAACCAATCAAAATCTGTTCCTCCATTTAGCTTTTAATTTATCCACCAGATTAACAATCTAAGAACTGTGACTTGGTCAGGAAAAGAGCTGAGGGGTTGTCATAGCTACCACGGCTAACAGGACAGTCCAGAAACAAGAGGGGACATGAATGTTTCCAATGAGCCTTTTGGGAAGAGTTGGCCCCTCCAGAGACCGCAGTACAAACCTGGACATTGTGTGTTCAATAGGATCACTTCCACGCAGGGTGGGCAGCGGCAGACACACTGTGGTGTCCACTCCCCTCACGTCAGCTGCCTGAGAGAAGCAGTTCTTGAATTTGCTGCTCTGGTGGACTGCTTGACCGGAGACAAAACCGCACCAGAGTAAAGGAAGGGGCAGCCTGTCCCTTTTGCACAGAGCGTCCGGTGCCTCGCTAGACTCCGACTTGTAAAGAAGTGACACATCTTTTTTGTGTGTGTGTTCAATTTTTTTTTTGTCTGTTTGATTATTTCTTTGTATTAGACTTTAATAATACTATGTTTCTTTAAAAAAAATTGTGAACTTGTTGAAGTAAAAAAAGAAAAAGAAAAAAAAAACAACTAAAAATATGGTAATTTGTTCAGTATTATCAGTATAAATACTATCATTGTTGCTACTACGTCTTTAGCTGACATGGATGTTGCTAATAAAGGTATTTTTCTGTTGCTGTTTTGTAAATATTAAAACTTGAACATGCAATCTCGTCTGGTGTCACTCAGCAGGCTCTGTCTCTCTCTTCCTCATCCTTAAAATCTAGAAAAATGCCAACTTTTTACTGCTCATATTTGTCTTGTTTATACTTCTTTTTCTCTTTTCAAACTCAGGGGTTCATCCAATAAAAGTAGCACTGATGACACACAATGTTATTCACGCTTCTTGATCATTTTCTGTATTCTGTTCTTTTGCATTGTAGTTTTCTCTGCCTATATTTTTCTGCCATGGATTATTTTGTACCTTGCATTTGTCTCCTGTGTTTGAGCGTTTTCACCATGACCTAGATAGTGCTGATGTTTCAGATGAGACATTAAATCACTTAATTAAAGCTCTGGGTTCACTGTTGTCTCTGAATCACTAGACGAAGCAGCATTTTTCAAGTAGACCAACAAAAACTGTGCATAATTAAGAAATTGTGATTTGTATAACTAGATATTTTGGAGTTTGTTTCTATCAAGGTTAAACATCTAGAGGACAAATTTTGAGCCTATTTGTTCTTGCAAAAAAGTCATATAAAAAGTATTTTATCAGAGGCTTACTGCTCTCTCGTGAAATTTAAAGAAGTTCATAATTTCTAAGTTCTTAACCAATGAATTCAATAATTAGAACTAGTTTCATTAGAGTAAAAGTGAGAGTTTGGAAAAGAAAAGAGCCTAAGGGTCTTGCTTCTGGTTCAGTTCTTCTCTAACTGATTGACATTGAAGTTGTGTTGGATGAACAAAGCAAAACCTTCTTCTTACTATATTTTATTTTACTTTATTGAACGTTCCAAGTTACAACAAAATTACAACAATGCAATAACAATAAATGTTCAAAGGAGTGGGTTTTAGTAAGTCTGAACTTATTAAAACCTACTCCTTCTCTGGCAACATCACAAAATGGCCTAATCTTGTTTATTTATTTATTATATTAGTACACCTTCATTCTACTTCCTGATTCTTGATTAGTGCACTACATTCATTGATATATTAATAAAAGCTCTAACAGTATTAACTACAAAATATTTTTAAAATTGATGCCAACAATAATGTAACAACATAATACATCAAGAAAAGTTTCTCATATACAAACGTTTGAATTGTTTAATGTTTGTCAAACTGTTCCATAGTTTCACACCACAGACAGAAACGCAAAAGCTTCTTCTTGTGATTCTCATCTTACAAACTTTGACTTTATATTTTCCTCTGAGATTATAAAATCCTTCTTCTTATAAAAATAATTCTTGACTATTTTCTTGTAACTGTTCATTTTGTGCTTTAAAAAGACACACACTGTTTGTAAATTTACCAAATCAGTAAGTTGTAGTAATCTAGAATGTATAAATAATGTATTAGTGTGATCCAGGTTTGTGTGATTAATAATTCTTATTGCTGCATTTTGCAGCTTAATTAGTGGTTGTAATGAATTTGCGTATTTATTGTTCTATATCACTGCATTGTAACTGAGGTCAGTGAACTACACATTTTTCAGGTGGATGCGAAAACATAAATCGGTTTGCAAGTCCCGAATAACATAATTTTAATCAATTTTAGCGACAACTTGTTACCATCAAACCACATCTTCAGTTTGTTCCTTTCTTTCTTTAAATTTTGTAACAGTTCTTCTGTGAGCTTTCCAACAAAAATGTTGTAATCCCAATGAATATGACATTTATGTCATATATACTTTTGCAAGGGATTGTACAAAGCAGCATTTTCTTGTGATTTCTCTGGTTATTTGTTGTGAGAGCAGCTTTTTTAATCCACAGAAGAGTTTCAGCGGGTATAAGGCAGAAATGGGAGGAAACAGGGCAGAATAAAGATTAGAAGTGGCCATTAAACCGAGTCCCATCACTCTGCAAGGCCCAAACTAAAGTTCGAGGGACGGGCAGATTACTTTGGATTTCTGGCTGTGTTTTCATGCCACTGAAAGGTCGGGGGGTCAGCACTACTGGGGTTATGAGAAGTGGACTGCATGGTCAGTTGTAAGCGTGCTATTAGCTCATGCGTGTTCAGATGATATCTTGCACCAGCGCAGCGGGTCTTGTATCGCAACACAATGCTCTTAGCAGAGGAACGTATTTAAGCTGTATTACAATAACGTTGAAAGGTTCACCTCTGACCTCTGTGTCTGAGTGAATGTAAAACGTGGAAGGTAGAACAAAAAACTGAGCTTGTCACAGTGGGACTGAATTATTAGAGGGAAGACATTATCCAAAAACAACATTTTTTTTTAGCTTTACATTATGTTATAAAGTTATTCCCTGATCAACAACAAAAACATACATATGAGTAACTTAGTTAATATATTACTTTAATTAAAATGGCTGAGGGGGGTCTGTATAGCTGCTTTGTGTTGTTCATGGTTACAGTCATTGTAAAGTGAACATCCTCTTTCAATACTTGACGATTTTATATCAGAGTATAACTAAATACACAACACACACTTTCTAACTCTCTTTACTTGTATAAAGATAACTAAACATTGAACTGTAGCTCTTTTGTCCTGGCCCTCTGATTGTAGTTAATGAAAGGTACAACTTTGGCCCTCCAGTGATCACTTATATAATTGTTTTAGCATGAGAATTTCAGTGACAAATTTAATTATTCTCTAACTGAAATATTTTTCTTTAAATAGAAATGTTTCATTTAACTTTATAGTAAGCATGGCTGCGAAGATCCACCAACTTTAAAAAAACAAAAAACAAAAATAAAGCAAAACCTGAGCACAATTAAAGTCGATTAAATCTGGTTTATAGAAGAAGGATTATTTTAAGAAAGTCCTCTTTTTTTTGTGGGAATTTAGAATAAATAAACTGAAGAAAATGTACCCAAAGACTTAGGAAACTGTCTGCCTTTTATTAATATAAAAAATGCCACTTTGTTTCATGGAAATATGAAATAAATGTTATTGCTTAATTTTATTGCTGAAACGATTCACAACAAAATTCTTTTGCATTTTACATTGGAATAGCAATGTGATTTTCAACTTTGGGATTCTGGCACATATTTGGTCACCGCTGCTTTAAGAATACTGCAGACAGGTCTCTAAAAAGTGATTTTATGGACCACACAAGGTGACAGTGGAACGAAATTAAACTAAACTGCAAATAGTTTAGTTTAATAATTGTCGCTTTATTGTGGGACACAAACAGCTGTTTATAATGGCTACAATGGACCTTTAAACATCATTCAGCCTGATGGCATAAAGCTGAGCTCAACATCCTTCGACGAACGGACAGACGGACGGACGGATGGACAAATGAATAGATGAATGGATGGACAGACAGACGAAGACAGTGTCCTCCTGTAATCCCCAGCAGCAGCAGCATATGGACTGTAAAGCGCAGAGACACGGAGTCAGGACTTAGAAATATGATTCATTTCTTTCCTCTCTCTAATCCCCGACAAACAAGCTGGTGGCTGGCCTGCTCTGGAGGCGCAGTGTAATCATGCCACAGGCTGCTGCTGCTGCAGCTGCCTGAGCTGCCTGGCCTTCCCTCCACCCCTTCCTGTCTTTGCCCCCCCCCTCCATTCTCCCAGCCTGCAGTCCAATTTCCTCTTAATCGATTCCTAATCCCAACGCCACCAAAGCGCAAACACACCAAGCACGCGGTCAGACACAAACACACAAGTGCAGCCTCTCAAACGTCAAGCACATCATATAGGTTTAGAAATGCAGATTCTTACACACATGTCTGATGCACATGTGCAAAGTGATGAAAGTCAGTAATGATGCAGTTTTTTAAGATGAAGAGAAAAAAAATTCTCTTTAGATTGCAAGAAAAGTGCAAAAACTAAAAACATCCTGCATATGCATGGAAGCCTCATTATTTCTGATTTAATGTGTTTTAATATTTGTAGCAGATATTTTTGTACAGTTCTCTAGAAAGTATTTGCCCTCACAGTTTTTATTTGACTCTCTCTTAAAGTTTTAATTTGAGACAGTCAGTACAGCAGTAAAGTAAAACTACCATCAAGCATGTTTTACATCATGCATGGTGAGAAACTTTGCCCCTCTTCTTAGCAAAATTGTTCATTTTCAGCCAAGCTGCAAAGTTTTTGGATATGAACAACCTACATGGTCATGTCACGACCATCACACCTCCACCACCATGTGTGACTGTCAGAATGACAATGTTTTGTAGTTTTAGTTACATTTTTTAAAGCCTTTTTGTTCTATTCGGTCTGCCTCTTGTTTGTAAATTTGGAAAGGTATTAAATATTAAATAAATTTGTTTGGAATAGATGTTCTTCTTTAATAAATACAGTCAAATTAAAGAAATAAATACAAATCTTACTTCCGTAGTTCAACAGAATCTCGAGTTCAAAACTAAGTGTCTGTAATGTTATTTTCTGTCTTATCATTTTGATATGTCTGAAGTGTACAGAGTGAAAAGAATTGGTGAGAGTACAGTTCCCTGTGGTGCTCCTGTGCTAACCTGGTTAGACACACAGTCAAACTGAAGCTTGTTTGTCAGGTAGTCATTGATCCAGGTGATTGTTGAGGCCTCCACATGTGGCTTCTGGAGTTTCTGATGAAGCAAATCGGGCTGAATTGTGATAAATGCACTGGAGAAATAAAATAAAATGACCCTCACAGTGCTGCTTTCTTTGTCCAGATGACAGTAAAATTGTTGAAGTAGGTTCAAGATGGCATCTCCAGCTCCACGTGATCCATAAACAGTCCCAAAGGTCGTAGTTTGCCAACTTACTTTTACTGAAACACTACTAAGTCTAGATCAAATTTAAGGAAAGCACTGAACATGACAAACGATTATGTATTCATATTTTCTGAAATGCTATTTGTATTTTTGTAGCCACAACATAGTTTCACTTTTAGTTATGTGTCAGAGGTGCTTAATAAGTTTCATCAGTAGATAAATTAGTGCCTTGCTGGATGTGTGTGATAGCTTTCCATACATCCATTTACACCCTTGTTCATTAGTGGGGTCAGGAGGGTTGCTGGTGCCTCTTCAGCTAACGTTCTGAGCGAGAGGTGGGGTCACCCTGGACAGGTCGACGGTCTGTCACAGGGAAACACAGAGACACACAGGAGAAACAACCATGCGCACACACACCCACACACACACACATTCACATAAGGGCAATTTGGAGAGGCCAATTAACCTGACAGTCATGTTTTTGGACTGTGGGAGGAAACCGGAGTACCTGGAGAAAACCCATGCATGCACAGAGAGAACATGCAAATTCCATGCAGAAAGACTGGGACTCAAACCCAGAACCTTTTTGCTGCAAGGCAACAGCTCTACCAACTGCGCCACTGTGCAGCCCTGTGATAGATTGCATTAATCATTAAATACGATTTGTGTGGCAGCACATAGCCCTGCAACGTAAGTAGGGTTTGAGTGATTTGCAGCTGGTAGTGGTAACAGGATCAGTATTACACTATGAATGGATCAACCAGCACTGTCAACCTCAGTATACACTTCTGCTTAGGGCTTTACTGCAGATTACAACTTAACACCTAGCTAATATCTCTAATAGTAAAAGTCAGCATTCAGAGCCGCAGATTAATATGTTTGACTGAAACAGTTGTCGGGATTATGGGAGTAGTTGGTGTTTGGCACAGCTAAGAGTATTGAACACAGATTGCAATTAGATTCTTCAGCCGACAGGTGAGGTTTTGGTGTCTGGGATCTCCTGAGGAACGATTCAAACTATTAAAACCTTGTTTTATTTGTTTTGTTTCCCTCGGTCCTTCTGTCTTGCTGGTTGCCCTCATGCGGCCCCACCTCTCCCAGTTTGCCCCAGAGTTCCTCTGTTCCAGCTCTCCTTGCAGTTTGTCGTTCTTGCTGATCTAATTTGGAGAATGTCCCAAATCCTCTTAGTGTTCTGCTCCCTCAGCGCAACACTAAGTGAATTAGACAGGATTACTGCCTCCCTCTTCCTCCTCCTTCTTCGTGTGCTCTTCCTCTTCATCCTTGCCGTCACTCTCTCCTCATCATCTCTCAACTTGTACGTCTGTGTCTCTCTTGACATGTCTCTGTTCATCGGCAGGATTAAAGCAAATGACAAATTGGTTCTAATGTCCACTCCCCAGTGACAGATGCTCCCACAGGGCAAGTGCATCATGGGACATAAAGTGTTGTATGTAAATTAAACTTTAACCTCACAAATATGAAAAAATGGAGTGAGGGGGGGGGAATTCAGCACAAATAAAGTCCTGCAAAAATGAGCAGGAGAAGAAAAATGAGAGGCTTCTTTGTGTCACGGTCTTTTTGTTTTCATTCTTTCTGTAGATAATATTTTAGTAAAAGCAAAACGGTGCTGGATTCCTGACATAACTACTTTTATTTGAAAACTGATTCCTCCAAAATGTTCTACAGAGCGTTCATACTTCTGTACTTCTGTACTTTTCTTCATACTCTACAATTCCTCCCTGTTTGACATCCTTTATCGGGTATCTGTTGAAATGTTTATTATTTATTTGTTTTTAAATAATTCCTGAATATTTAATATACGCAAATTATTATTTTTTATATATACATAATTTATGTTTCGTTTGGTTTTTCTATTGTCTTCTTTTTTCTGCTTGTATAATGGGTGCAGCTGCAGCCCCCCTGATTCTGATTCTGATTGGACCAAACACTGAGTTAAAGTTCACGTCAAGGTGATCTAGTTTAATCTGTTGCCTCGCTTTCACTTCTTCACCCTGATCTCTGCCATGTCAACGCATGTCAGGTTAGGTCCTGTTTATCAGGAGGACAACACTAAGCACTGTTGTCATTTTAAAGACGACATTGCAATGCAACATTTTTCATCCTTTAAAGAAAAAGAAAAAGAAAAATGGGCATTGAAGTTAGATTGGAAAAAATCATTACACAAATGTATAAATATAAAGCATAAAGCTGATTAAGTTTGCAGCTGCTGCACGTGTATAGTCAAAACATTGAACTGGAGGTAAACTAGTTTGGCGTTATTTAAATTAATCAGTAGCTTCTGTTTGAATTTCTTCTCTTTGATGTTCTGTCCTTGAAAAAAAACAAAGTTTGAAAATAAGTGTACAGGTGGCATCTCTCCAGCTGAGCTTCAATCTCAATTTGCAGGCCTCAACAACGCGCTCGCCACTCAGCTCCTCTTGACTAGCGGCAGCAGTAATTAGCCAAGACCTATAAAATGTCATGTCGCTCTGAATGTTTCCAGAACTTTGTCAGTCTTTAATTTTTATTTTTGCTGCAAGCAGAGAATCACCGGTGGCGATGGCCGCAGAGTACTTTTTAAGTTCCTGGGTGGAGTGCCGGTCTGTTAGGTCTCCAAGTGACTTAATTTCTCCTGACTTCCATCACCACAATTGTTACGTCATGAACCTTATAGTGGAGGTGAAAGTGAAAATTTTGATTCTTTCCATTTTATGTTGCACTAATGCTGGGTTCTGGGCCCCATATGTGACATCATAACTCTACTGCAACCTTTAATTTTGCTCTTTCTCTCTTGCTCTCTTTTATATGCATTCTTCACTGTCGGGCATAAAAATTAATATTTGCAGTGAATGATAATATTTGCCTCTTAAATGTAGGGGCATATAGTTTCTACATTTAAAAGCCAAACATCATTTTGCAACTTTTTCTACCAACTTTTCCTGCAAACACTTTTAATGAGCCTGGGCTGAAATAACAACATATGGTCATTTTTTTCTTGTTTTTTAGTTACGATCATCAGATTAACGATGCTCATCATAAATGTTCCAAAGTAAGAAGAGAAATAGTTTACAAAAAAATACAACTTTAATCTAATAGGTCATGTTGTATAATTTGTGTTTTTTTCTCATTGCAGGACTGTTGACAGACTAACAGCATGGTCTGACTCTCTGTCTGAGCCATTGACCTTTGACCCTTTCATTCCACCACATGTATGTTCCCTGCTGGTTTCCTTATCTGTCATACAGAAACTAAATTAGTTTGCCTTTGTTCTAATTTCTTATTTTATTTTCTCACGTCACGTTCAGACCTTCATCATCATCCTCTCCCCTTGCTGTGCTGCGTCTTGTTCCGCCATTGCTCTCTCTGAATGATCTGAACATCCGCCCTCCCAACTCCATGCTTCCTCCTTCACTTTCAGTAATTCCAGCGCTGCCTCACTCACTCGCTCGCTCACGTAGCTCGTCCTAATCCAGCTCTGACCTCAATCCCGTGATGTAACGGATCATGTGACGCGAGCGAGAAAGGCAGAGGGAAACAGAAAAGAGGAGCGAGAGAGAGACTGGAACATGGGGACGAAAAGTGGGGAAACATGGCCTAATCTCCAAAACTGGAGCCGCCAGACCAATCACACGCTGAGGGGCGAGGGGGAGCTGGAGGGCGAGCGGGTGGGGGGGTGAGGGGGTCCATTAAGTTACAAAATATTAGTTGGCCGCACACTGATGTCGACATGCACACACATGCACACACACACACACACACACACACATGTACACACAAATGGTCACAATAAGAAAACATGTTTGTTTCATCACTGACAAACGCCCTGTTTGTCTGCTATAAACACATCAACAAGTTTGTTTGTGACCAACAGGCTGCCTGATACTTTAGAAATACCTACAGCTTGTCTATGAAAGCAATTTTATTTTAGACAATATGTTCTAAAAAAAAAATATATATATATATATATATATATATATATATATATATATGAGATTATTTACCTTTCAAACGTAAAATGTAAGTTCTCCAGCCAAATACATAGATAACATTTGCAACATTAATAGAAAAAGCTGTTAATAAACACAGGAATTTGCATTGTTTATTTTACTTGCATCTGCTTTTATTGCACATCTGCTTTTCTACGCTGATATACTGCATTGTATAAAATACGTTTTATGCTAATTTAAAATGTGAAAATATGTATGTTGCTTTATGTAGGGGTAATAAACTAATAATACTGCACAGTCTCTCTCAAACGCACACATTGGACAGACAGACAGACAGATAGATAGATAGATAGATAGATAGATAGATAGATAGATAGATAGATAGATAGATAGATAGATAGATA